>JACEGR010006517.1:0-59796 GCA_014170235.1 Listronotus bonariensis | reverse complement strand
AAACGCATTATACGCTTTATTTGATCACTTTTGGCTTTCCAAATTGTCAAATGACAGAAACCAACAGAAACGACAAAGCAAAGGGGGCGTCACCCACAAGCGTTTAGGAAAAGTTCATTCATGTTTTATTTACGATGGAGTAAAAATCCCTGGCCGGCGTTGCCGGGATTAACAAATAATCACGTATTTTCAGAATTTTGCTAGATAATAACTACTCTAAAAATGATAAAAATGTATGTATTGTATATTTAACAAGTTATATTACAAAATTCTTTAATATAGAGGCTTATCCAACAACTACTTGTGGTTAGTAAGTTTAGAGTGGAAAAATTTAATTTGGCAAACCGCATTTTAGCGCTTTTACTGTGATGTATTGATGACAACAGCTCAAACGTAAACAAACCTGGTCCATACGTCGTTGGTTCGTCCCAAGACCTAAAAATAAATTAAATAGTCTATAAGCTTGTTGTTTGTTAAATCAAAGTATTCTTTTTTGTCATATTTTTTAGTGGTTTTACGGCAAATCAACCAACAAACATCTGCAAATCTTGCTTCTTAACATTTCTCGTTTTATCGGTTATCTCTAATGCAATATTTCTTGATTAAACCTTTAACCATGTTTATGTAACACTGCATCCAGATTAGCAAAGCAAGAAAGCAAATCAAGGAAAAGTTTGAAAAATGCATTTTAAACACGTTTTTTATTTTAGATACACAAATATTAGAAAATCAAAGTTTTTAAATAATTTGTTGATAGTTTTTTTAAAGATAGATAGATAGATAGATAGAAGATATTACCTTAAAGTGCATAATATGTACAAATGGGTCGTCAATATAAATAAATATAAATAAAAATTACATGATATCATAGGGGATTTTTAGACTAGTATTTTTGTACCAAAATAAAGGTATATACAGATATTCAGCTTATTCCGTGAGATTTCGAGATTGACTCTTTAATTTGACTAAGATAACTGGGGTATAAAATAAGTAAAATAAATCGAATTTTT
Organism: Listronotus bonariensis; assembly: GCA_014170235.1. Taxonomy (NCBI): domain Eukaryota; kingdom Metazoa; phylum Arthropoda; class Insecta; order Coleoptera; family Curculionidae; genus Listronotus; species Listronotus bonariensis. The sequence goes on along the minus strand of JACEGR010006517.1, from coordinate 58,786 downwards.
AGACTAATGCTTCAAAAACTATGCAAAAAATGCAGGCGTATTTAGAACACAAGAAATTCTTGAAGAAGGAGTATGTAAAATACAAGAATTGTACAAAGAACTAGACAATATACACATACATGACAACGGTTTGATTTGGAACACAAACCTTGTCGAATATTGCGAATTGAAAAATTTGTTCATCAACGCTCTACAAAGTGTTGTGGCCATGGAAGCCAGAAAAGAGTCACGTGGTGCACATGCCAGGGATGATTATCCAAAAAGGATCGATGAGTACGATTATTCAAAGCCTATAAGGAATCAAAAGAAACGGCCCTTTGAAGAACATTGGAGAAAACATACGTTATCGTGGATGGACACGGAGACTGGAGAAGTAAGTTACTGGAATTAATCAACAAATTAAGGCCGGCCGCAAACATCAGATTTTTGGACCGATTAGTCGGTCCGACTTAAAAATGTCTACGTTGTTATTGGTTGTATTTAAAATATAAAATGTCACAACGAATGACCACGTGGACATTTTACAGTTGGACCGACCAATCGGATCAAAAATCAGATGTTTGCGGCCGGCCTAAGAGTTAAAATACAAATTAACAGATATTTAAATTTAAAAAATCTCATTTAAGAATTAATAATTATATATACAGGGTGGCCCACCATATTCGACACGGTCTGTAGCTGGATAACCATGGGGTTTTTAAAAAAGTTAATACTGGAACATATACAAGTCGGATAAGACCACAGTATAAAATTATTTTAGTCTATACAGGGTGTCTTAAAAAAGTGTGACGTATCAAAGATATATTTTTTTAATTGGAACACCCTATATTTCATGACGGTTTAAGATTCTACTTTAAAAAATAACTCAAGTTTATTTATAGTACTAAGTGTCTAATTTTATTCGTTTTTGTGATATTTGATTTTTTTGCAAAATGCAGAGGTAAAATTAAATTGATTTTACTTTAACACTCTTAACGCTTTAAACTTTAAAATGTGTAACAAGATTAGAAAAAGTCTGCCATATCATACGTAGGTCAAATCAAGATCAAATATTGTACAGGGTGATCAAAAAATAATTTCAATTTTTCAGAAAATCAAATAGCCATATCTCTCTTATTTTAAATGGAACTCCCTGTATTTTTTTACGTCACATGATGGCAAATAAAATACTCTTTTAAATGGTGTATAGGTTGCCTATACCTATCTTTTGTGCTTTTTTAGTAAAATCTGTTTTTACAAATTTTTAGTCCAAATGTTTATTTAAATTAAAGTTGGCTGTGACATAGCAGCCATTAATATTTTTCCTAAGAAAATAACAACGACCATTTATTTATTACTAGTGTTTAGTCAGTTTAAAAGAAATTTCAATGATTTTAAATAAAAACCCTTCTTCTACAACAACAAGATGATAAATTACTGGTAGAATGTGAAAAAATGATTTACTTCAGACTATAGTTAATCCTGAAAAATATTCCAGGAGAAACCATCTGATAACCTTAATAGTTGCTTTAAAAATTTTGACACAGTGATTATGGAGAATGGAAGAAACGAGGTATAGGTCACAGAATGTCGTCATAACTGACCAGAGGCGTTATTAGGATTGTTTAAAAACACAAGTTTTATCATTACCACATTCAGCTGAAATAAGTGTTATTGGAAGTAGCATTATAAGCAACTAATTTTTTTTTCTGTGAATTTTAAAAATAGTGGCAGATAATACAAAATCTTTTAATTTTGTGCTTTTTTCCAACAAATTTACTATTTTGCAATAACGGCTTAGTAAATAGGCACAGCTATATCACAGGCGACTTACATTTAAAAAGACATTTGGAATAAAAATATGTTAAAACGAAATTTACTTAAAAAGTATAAAAGATAGGTATAGGCAACCTATACACCATTTGAAAGAGCATTTGGTTTGTCATCATGTGGTGTAAAAAATACAGGGTGTTCCATTTAAAATATGAGAGATATTGCAATTTGACTTTCTAAAAAATTGAAATTATTTTTTGATCGCCCTGTATAATCTATGATCTCGATATGACCTACGTATGATAAGGTAGACTTTTCCTAATCTTGTAACAAATTTTAAAGTTTAAGGAGTTTATATTGTTGAAATAAAATTAATTTAATTGCACCCTGCATTTTGAAAAAAAACAAATATCACAAAAACGAATAAAATTAGACACTTGGTACTATAAAGAAACTTAAATTATTTTTTTATGTAGAATCTAAAACCGTCATAAAATATAGGGTGTTCCATTAAAAAAATATAACTTTGATACGTCACACTTTTTTGAGACATCCTGTATAGAGTAAAATAATTTTATACTGCCTTATCCGACCTGTATATGTTTCAGTATTTACTTTTTTAAAAACCCCATGGTTATCCAGCTACAGACCGTGTCGAATATTGGGGGCCACCCTGTATTATATAGTAAACAGGGTGTCTCTCAAAGATGCGAAAGATATGCTACCAGAAATTCCTGATGCTATAGGTGAAATTCTTTAAGATTATAGTACGTCAAAGGCCCAACTACACTGGTAAATTTTTTTATAAAAATTTCGGAGGGTCTAAGGTGGATTTAAGACTGCCTAAAGTAACTAAACTTCTATATTCTACGCCAACAACAACTACGCTATGTTTTTTAAAAATGTATTAAAAGTTATGTAATAATTACATATACTCGTCTCTAAAAGATCTGTATAAAATGCTACCATAGACTCCTTAGGCCAAAATATAACGATCTAACGCAATTTACCTTAGTCGAAAAGTTAATCGTTTGCCAGAAACAGGGTGTCAAAATTTTTATTTAATTTAGTTATTTTTAAATATTTTATTTATTATTGGATATATCTTCACAAAATTGCAGTCCTTTGCTTTTGTTCAAAGTGTCATTACTTTTTTCTGCCTCGATGTATTATAACTATAATAGATAATTTTAATTTTTCCCCTTTGTTTTGTATAAAAGGTATAATTGATAAATATCGCTACGAGATATTTTAGATTAAACGTTTTATTTCACATAAAAACCTTCGCATTCCTTTACGCTTTATTAAGGCCCCAGATTCTTCTAAAGCGGCTGTACAAATTGATACTAAAATATTATTAAAATACCTATGATAAAATAAAAACTTTGACATCCTGTACCTTGCAAAAGATCAATTTTTCGACGTAGATTGCGTTAAATTGTTGTATTTTGGTCCAAGAAATTTGTGGTAGCATTTTGTACAGATCTTTTAGAGACACCCTGTAAAATGTGCTCCTTAATGTGCTCCAGTAACGTGATGGGATTCTAACATACTACAATCTTAAAGAATTTTACCGATGTCGGTCTTTAATGCAAATGATGCGGAGTCCTTTGAATACACTTTTAACACAGGTATTTTAGCATGTGGTATTTTTATAAATATTAACAACACATGTAAATATGTAACTTTACTTTCAATATACCTCACCAATCATTAAAACAAGTCTTAATAATTGATTTTTTAAAATTGCTTAAATTAATTCCTCTTTTTTAACGCCTTACAATGATTTGCTGTTCACATAAAAACGATCAAATGGGCGATCAACCATTAAATTTTAATGATACCAATGACATGGTCATGTTAAATGATGGTTCATTGACAAAGCGCATGCAGCCGTTGCGTTAATTTAATTCTTACATTACCAGACAAATCCGTTATTTTTTTAAATCGAATTAGATCATTTTTCGATTATTATGACTTCTAGTATAGTTTAAAAGAGTTAACAAAAATATTTTTTCCAAAACTAATTTAAATACAGAAAGAGCAGATTGAGATGTATGACATCTTTATCAGTAGTCGAACTGGGAACCATTTGGCCCACCGGGCAAAAGTTCAAAATGGTTCCCGAGTGGAAAAATATTTGCTAGTTAGACAGTGCCGTATTAAGCACTAGGCTGACTAGGCTACAGCCTAGGGCGCCTTAAAAAATAGGTGCCAGACAGGAGAGATTTAAAAAAGTAGTTGGGCGGGGTGGGTTTTTGGTGTTTAATTGGGTTTGGTAATAGGGCGCCCTGGAAGAAAATAGGCGCTACGCAGGGAAGCACCTGGAATTAAAATAGGCGCCACGCAGTGAATGACTTTTTTTTGCTCTTTAATTTTAATTCTTAGAGTAGGGCGCTTCTGAAATTAAAATAGAAGGCACGCAGTGAATGTCTTTTTTGCTCTTCAATTTTTATTTCTAGTACGGCGCCCTTCTGTTGTTTTCCTTTTTCCTAATAAAATAGGCGCCCCAACAACTCTAACGGTTAATACGGCCCTGTAGTTGAATTTAAAATTAAATTGTAATAACAATATACAGTCAGCTCAAGAAATATTCGTTCATCATTTCTAGCTCTGTTTACTTTTTTTTTTTTCAGTAAAATAAGTAAATGTAACCAACTTTATAAAAAAAAACATAAAGCTTTAAATAATAACTAATTATACAGGGTGATTCAAAATCGATCACGAAACTTAAGGGGTGATTCTACTTAACAAAATAAGGGTAGAGCTTTATATAATTTTTCTCAAAATGTCATTTGTTTTCGAGTTAAAAGCCGTCAAAGTTCAATTTTATATTGGTTTTTTCTCCATATTGCATTTATTTTTTAACCAATCCAGTTGATATTTGGCACACAAATCGAGCTTTGCAGATTCTAAAATTTTAAAACAAAAGTATTTTTTTAATACCGCCCGAGGGCACTTTACCTAAAACTTAAATTTTATTTACATCATACCTTTTTTATTTTGACAGATATCGCAAAGCTGAGGGCGCCATTTTATAGACAATTAAAAACTTAAAAATAAGGTACACTTTATTAAAGTCGATAAACCTCACTGTTTGGGCACCAATAGACATCAAAGTTTTCATCAAATTACCTACATACATACAGGGTGTCCAGTAACTCAACCGACAAACTTAACCAAATGATTCTACAACAAAAAATAAGAAAAAACTTCATATTAGTATATGTCCTAAACGTCTTAGTCTTTGAACTACGGGGTGTTAAAAATTAAAAAGAAAAGTTTTTTTTTAAATATGATATATTTTAATGTCATTTTGAAAAAAATATGAAGCTCTACCCTTATTTTGTCAAGTAGAATCACTCCCTTAGGTTTTGTGATCGATTTTTGAATCACCCTGTATTACAAAAATATACACAAAGTAAATGGTGCTTGAAATGTTGTATGAAGACTTTTGTGCTGACAGTATGTATGCAGTAAGGGGATAAACATAAAACGGTAAAACTTTTTAACTTGAAGTAGAGCCCTGATTATCCCTAAGATCGTCATTTTTTTATTAAGTCTTATTTTACATAAATGATTATTTTATATTTTTGTAGGATCGCTAACCTTAGCTTCGTTTCCTTTCGTGTAATAATATATGTGCTCAACTACTCAATATTAATAACTAAATAAACAAAAGATTTTATACTTTAATGGAATATACTATTGCTCCACTTCTTTTATTATTTTTTTATTAGTTTTAACTCTTTAGTGAGTTTTACTAATTTTCTTGAAGTCGGTTAATTTTTTTTTAAATAATTATTAGAAAAACATCTGGTAGTGTTTTAACCATGATTTCTAACTTTTTGAATCTACGCAATATATTTTTAGTTGTTGTAACCATGGTTACTGACTTATTGAACCTATGCAACATATTTTTAGTTGTTGTAACCACGATTACATACTTTTTGAAACTATGCAATATATTTTTAGTTGTTTTTACCATGGTTACTTACTCTTTGAACCTACGCAATAAATTTTTAGTTGTTGTACCCATGATTACTAACTTTTAAACCTACGCAATATATTTTTAGTTGTTGTAACCATGGTTACTGACTTTTGAACCTATGCAACATATTTTTAGTTGTTGTAACCATGGTTACTGACTTTTGAACCTACGCAATATATTTTTAGTTGTTGTAACCATGGTTACTGGCTTTTGAACCTACACAATATATTTTTAGTTGATGTAACCATGATTACCAACTTTTTGAATCTACGCAATATATTTTTAGTTGTTGTAACCATGGTTACTGACCTTTTGAACCAACCCAATGCATTTTTGGTTGTTGTAACCATGGTTACTGAATTTTCGAACCGAACGCAATGTATTTTTTGTTAGATGTTTTTCCAAAAAAGGAAACAAATTGCCATAATTTATATTGATTTCTAGATATGTTTAACATACCGAGCTGTCAATGATTGTACTTTGGATGAACATGAGTGCCCCTCGATTCTGCCTAAAGTTAGAGCCTACTAGAAAATGTAAAAAATACTTTTTAAGATTTGGAACTAGAAAATGTGTGTTTTTAAGAATTGTAAAAATAAAAATTAGTTTTAACTTAATTATTTAACGTAGAGTTTTATTATTCTTTTTTATTTGTAAGATGTTTTAAAGATGTAGACCCATGTGTAAAAAGGTACGTATACTTTCTTGGACTAAAATGATGTAGAGGTATTTTGCAAAACATTTTACATTGTCCATGATTTAGAATTGCATGGTATATTTTAAGCTAACAAGCAATCTAATAAACTTTGTGTATGGATAAGTTAAGTTAAATCATTATGCAGGGTGTAGGGAGCTCCATCACGCTAATTTTTTTAGCTCATTTATAACTACAAACGCTACTAATGATTGTAGTAAAGTTTATTTGTTTGAAGTACCAATAATTACGCAGCTAACCTAATTAATATTGTTTAAAGCCAGAAAAAGAAATAAAACTGCTTTAAAAACTTTTGGAATACACTTTATATTGATTGTAGTTTATTGTAGCGACGAAAAAAAAATCTTAATCCCATATAAATCAAAAAATATTTAAAAATAACATAGTAATGGGAAGACAAAAAATTGTTCAAAACTTTTTTAGCTCATTTATAACTACAAACACTACTAATAATTGTAGTAAAGTTTATTTTTTTGTAGTACCAATAATTACGCAGCTAACCTAATGAATGTTGTTCTAAGCCAGAAAAAGAAATAAAACTGCGTTTAAAATTTTGAAATACACTCAAAATTGATTGTAGTTTATTGTAGCGACAAAAAAATCTTAATCCCATATAAGTCAAAAAATATTTAAAAATAACATAGCTATGGGTAGACAAAAAATTTGTTCAAAACTTTTTTAGCTCATTTATAACTACAAACACTACTAATAATTGTAGTAAAGTTTATTTTTTGTAGTACCAATAATAACGTAGCTAACCTAATTATTATTGTTCTAAGCCAGAAAAGAAATAAAACTGCTTTAAAAACTTTACTACAATCATTAGTAGCGTTTGTAGTTATAAATGAGCTAAAAAAGTTTTGAACAATTTTTGTCTTCCCATAGCTATGTTATTTTTAAATATTTTTTGACTTATATGGGATTAAGATTTTTTTTCGTTGCTACAATAAACTACAATCAATTTTGAGTGTATGCCAAAATTTTTAACGCAGTTTTATTTCTTTTTCTGCCTTAGAACAACATTAATTAGGTTAGCTGCGTAATTATTGGTACTACAAAAATAAACTTTACTACAATCATTAGTAGCGTTTGTAGTTATAAATGAGCTAAAAAAGTTTTAAACAATTTTTTGTCTTCCCATAGCTACATTATTTTTAAATATTTTTTGACTTGTATGGGATTAAGATTTTTTTTGTCGCTACAATAAACTACAATCAATTTTGAGTGTATTCCAAAATTTTTAACGAAGTTTTATTTCTTTTTCTGGCTTAGAACAATATTAATTAGGTTAGCTGCGTAATTATTGGTACTACAAAAAATAAACTTTACTACAATCATTAGTGGCGTTTGTAGTTATGAAAGAGCTAAAAAATTAGGTTTTTTCTAAAGCAGGTTCCAGCGTGATGGAGCTGGTGTAGGAGCAGTAGCGTAGCGTGCTGGGGGCAGGGAGTTTTAAAAAAAAACGGTTGTCTGCAAAGTCGGTTTACTGACGATAGTAAAACGTGACAACGTCGAAAGAATCATTATCTTTATCGCCGCAAATATCGTTGCTATAAACAATTGACACCACATTCACTTTTCACTGCACGCTCACTCAAGTAGGAGAGAAACAAATGTCGAACGACGCGGAAATTGTACCTCTTTGTTGCTCGTTCCGCGCTGTCGCTAGCACTTCAAGCCTTAAATGGAACGCGCGAGGTAAGGCCGCATGAGTCATGTTTTTGGTGCGTGCAGCCGGGTCCATCGAATAATAAGACATTGTCACTATAAAATATTTGTTTAATTCAAAACTTTTAAAGTGCGTTATGTTTTTGTTAAGTCTTATTTTATATTTGATTCATTAGTCATTAATAAGGCAAATGGCCCTTTTTGAATAAAATCAAGAATGCTGAGGGTTAAGGGGGTCGCCAGAACAATTATCCCAAGGGGGTCGGATTTGGGACACCTACAAAGTGTGTAAATTAGAAGGAAAATTTGTTTATCGCGTTTTCGAATATACCGCAACAAAGATATACGATTAACTTTTTGCATTTCTGCAAGTATTCGTAAGAATGTTCCTCGTTTAACTTCTGTACAAGCTTTTTCATATTTTTCTATTTTTCATTGACCTTTCTCTACTTTTCTTACTCGTTTGGCATCTTAAAACAAAAAAAAATTAAAAGGATCACAACAGACTTTTTTGCAAAAAATAATAATTATGGAAATATAAAGAAGGTACGCCCAAAGTAAGCATTGCTATGTAACCACTAATGTATAACTAATCATAAAAAAACATTAATGATTGTATCTGTACACATATTCCAACAATCACCAAAAAATAATTGAATAAAAACTTACTTTTGGCCCTTAAAAAGTAATGAATGCCTCTGCTAATGTCACGCGTTTTTGGATGCAATACTGTGAGACACGTTTAGACCCTCATGACACTTCTCTCTCCCCTTTAGGGCTCCCCGTATTTCTTATAGTTTCGCTAATATTGCTATTGTCACAATCGTACCCAGTCTACCCTACCTTTGATATCAAATTTACCAACAACTGATAAATGTTAAATGGTTTCTTAGATGCTGCGGTCCACTGAGTTCTTTAATACAACGGTGCTTTCGTAGAAAAACTTCACCGCTGTCGGCACGTTTAAAACGCGAGAAAATAGATGGATACTTGTAGAATGCCATTGAATACCTCGCTAATTCAATGTTATGGTCAATAAATTCAGTAGTAAGTACGTAAACATACAGCATTAGAGCATTAGGAGCTATCAGAGTGTTCCATTAGTGTACATTTTCTTTAGATAGAAAATGTTAGTCTATTAAAGCACCTTTGGTGATATTTTTGTGATCATTTAAGTCCTGTTAAGTTTTGATGCAGAAACTGTAAATAATATTTTATAAATCTAGTATACAAATAAATAATAATCATAATTCTTTGTGGGACTAAAAATATATTCGGGTATAATTTCCTTTACTATTATTTATATTTTATAGGAAAATATATTAATCATTGGACATGTCCATTTTAAGGGGTTATATACAGTATACAGATTTTTTTAAAATTGATTTTTTTTTATTTTATATTTTTAATGCACATATATTTAAGAATACACACAGAAAATTTTATATCGTTTTGGTGAATATTTTTGAAGTTAGACGCAAATTTGGAAAGGCGTTTCAGAGGGCTATTATGTGCTTTTTAAACTTTAAACGCATTTTTCACAAAATGGTGTTTTCAAAGTCGGTGACAAACATTATTCGAAAACGGCTTAACCGATTACTCTCAAATTTTAACAAAAGCTTCTTAAATATATTTTTAGTAATTATTCGAATATTTTTTTCTACCAATATATATTTATTTTTTTATAAACAATTTAAGGCGGAAATTTTGGTCAAAAGTCAATTTTTTTGAGAATCCGGCATTTTGTCAAAAAAATTATTTTGCTTCTTCCTTCGATTAATTACTAGATTTAACATTACTTTAACAAAATCTGTTTGGTTTTTTAATTTAAGAGGATCCAGTTTAAAGATATAGTGGTCACCGCAAACCGTCTTTTTGAGAGGAGCTCCCGGAGATCAGCTGTAGCTCCTTTCCAAATAAATATTTTTACTTGTACTAAGTCTTACAATACAGTTTAAAGATACCATAATATGTGTACACATTTTTAGATCAATAAATTTAAAAGTTTTCTCAGAAAAAATTCCGGAAAATTCGTTTTTTTCGGCCTTCTAACTGTACATAACCCCTTAATTAAAGTTTGACTGTTTTATTATGTCTAAACAGGGTGAGTTTTTTTCAATGTTTTTTACAGGGATATCGGAAACTGCTGCTGCTACAGAAATGGTTAAATGGGTAAAGAATTACAGTTTTTAGAGCTTAGTTTAAATTACTTTTTCGTTCGTCCAAAAAAATCATGACCTACTAGATATCACACAAATTTCTTTTTCTATGTAGCTCTGTTAATATTTAAAATAGAAAAAAAACTTTTAAATAAAAACTTGTAGATATAATTATCTTCTTAATAGAAAAGTAAAATCCGGTAATTTTTTTAAATGGAAACCATAGTTGGCTATGACATTTTTAAATTTGTTTTTTATGTCATTAAGCCCCAAACAATTAAACCAGTTTTATGGACAATGAATTTTCTTTTTACCTTATTCAGTACAAATTTTTTAAATCTATTAATTTTAAAAAGTATTTTTATAGGTTTTTAATATTTGAAGACACTGACTTTTAGAAATAAAGAATTATTTAAGTTTTTTTTTTTTAATTTTTTGAAAATGTTTAACGAGACACTAATAGTATTTTAAATGTGTTAAACTTTATAAAAACCAAACTAAATAAATTAAAGGAAATAACAAAAACTAACAATTAACAAATAGGAATCAATTCTACTGCTAAATTTACTACTATCATAATTTAAATAGCGCTTTAAACTAAACTAAGTAAAAAAACACCCTTGGTGATATTTTTGCTTTTTAATATCATTGTTATTATTTCAGTTCTGTTAAGATTTGGCTTAGTAAATTTAGAGATTAAAAAGTAATTTATAAATCTAGTACACAAAAGTACACAGAATGTTTTCTAATTTTGTTAAAAAATTAAAGGGGTTATTTACATCTATTTTAATGAAAACATATTTAAGTAATTTATAAATCTAGTACACAAAAGTACACAGAATGTTTTCTAATTTTGTTAAAAATTAAAGGGGTTATTTACACCTATTTTAATGAAAACATATTTATATGGACGTACTAGTCTATGAACCGAATAGGAAGCGACCCTCACTCATATGTTTCACTGCTATTTGGTATAGGAATGGCCAAGGAAGGGCAAGGAAATTTTAGATGGGGGGTGAAACAAATCGATGTGTATGTACTGAGTGTCAAGTTATAAATTTACACCCCCTTCCCCTACCGTCGTCACAGATCTGTTTACCCGATAAAAACCCTCTTATATCGAATATAGTATTCAAAGAAAGGTATCGCCTTTGAGTTTCCTAAAAACTATAGTCAATGCTATGGTTTATTGGAAAGAGTAAATTTTAATATTTTCAATTACCCTGTTAGATGTCAATTTTTTTCTACATGGCAGTAGTAATATATGTGTCAGCCAAAGTCGGTCTATATAAGGTCACGACATTCGGTCATATTGCTTTGACGTGTTATGACGTCACATCTCCCATTTTTCGGTCATGTTGTTCAGTGCCGGAGATATACAGTTTATCGTATTAGTAGAACAACCGTTTATACAACAGTTTTTAATTATTATTAAGTTGCAAATTCTTTTACTTCAAATAAAAAACATTTGGAATTACATCTTTTAACAAATATCACTACCAAAATAATGCAAAATGAAATGCGCAAATTCTAGACGCCACTGGATTGATCATAAGCTTTACCCAGTCTTGCCAACTTTTCTCCGTGGAGTGCCCTTCCTTGCGTCCCCGACCTCGAACCGCCTAAAAGTTGAGGATATGTCGCAACCTTATAAATATAAACTAACCTTGTGTGTCAGCTAGATACGTTTAAAATATTTTTTAGACTATTGTACACTAGCAGGTAGACATTAAACAATAAATGTCTTAATGCAAACATTCCGGAAAGGGTATAGGGTGAGGTATCGGGCTCGCTGTGCTGCTGTATTTACATAATTAGAATTTTTTTATGGTGTTTTAAGAGATATTTTCAAAAATGGCTGGAAAGCGCGCCAGAATAGTGTCTTTAAAAGGTAATTAGCTTTCGGGTCACAAAGCTTCAGTACTTTATTTTAGTTAAATACATCTTGGCCCAAAATGGATTTTTTATTCAGTAAGATATATAGTAATAAAATTACAATACAAAGACACTGTACATGCCTTGCATTCTCGTCTTAACGATGCAGAAGGTAGGTAGGTATGTTTTGATATTCCCGCGAAGCAGGAAACAACCGTTGGTCGCAGCATCCGCGTTGCAGCAACGGCTTTTCGGAGACGCTGTGACGTTGCAGGCAAGCCATACACACGGTCCTGTAAGCTAACTGCTCTTGTACCGCTAACCAGGACCCGTTAGCCGACGGTATGTCAGTGACCCCTGGTGGCTCCTCACCTGGCCTGACGCTCAGTCACGGGCGCAACGCGCAACAACAGGTGCTCGTGGGCCGCACGCTCTTCCGAAAAGCCACCCCTGCAGGAACTAACCCCGTTTGTGATTCGCGCCGCGTCTCAGGACTAATCTTTCGTTTGGGATTCCCGGATTCCACGTGATTTTTTCTTTCTTTGGTGTTTTGGTTTGTTTTCATGAACTTTGTTTGGATACAATCAGATTAATAGAAGGTAAGTTGTTGAAGATTTTTTAAATTTTATTATAACTTTTTTAATAAAAAAGTATTTTTATTGTTTTAAATTATACTATTTTGTGTTGTTTAGTTTCGCCTTGTTAAAGCTTCTTTAAAAGTACGTAAGATACTAAAGTTAAAGAGAAGAAAAAATGGTCAGTTAACAAGTGACTATCTAACATTTTTTTATTTCTAGATTATTATGAACGGTTTTTATCAAGGAAGCAATTAGAATTTTATAAAAGTCAGACATGGTACCTACACCAAATAAAATATATACAGGGTATTTCTTAATAACTTGCTTATATTTAAGAGGATGACTCTTGAACCCATCTTTTTAGATACAGGGTGTTAACATTTTCAAAAAAAAAAAAAAAATTGAAAACACTTATTTTAGTAAAAACTGTTATACTGTATTAGTCTTATTTTTATTCTTTTAAACTAAACAAGATACGGAAAAATATCAGAAGGCGTAAAAGATGTATTTTTATTTGCCTAATCTAAATCACAAATATTTTACACAGTCAGTGGCGTACCGGTTTTTTGTTTGAAATATTCCTTCAGTGGCCTCTCGAGACGCTACTGGACCTATTAAATGTAATTAAGTTAGTGATAAATTATTTTCTTTAATGCCATTAATACCATTGCTAAATTTAAAAAAAATGGGAAAACGATATTTAAGATGTTTTTTTTTTAATTTTAACACCCTGTATCTATGTATGTATGCATAATTTTTTTTTCTTTAAATGAGTCCAAGAATTACCCCCTTAAATATTAGCATGTTATAAGGAAACACCCTGTATACTAGAAGCAATTTTGCTACAATTATACTTAGATAAAGAAAATTGTTATTTTGGAATTTTCGAAATAAAGTTGATTTTTTTAGTTAGCCCCTTCGGAGAAAATTTATGTTTTAAGAGACAATGTTATCTGTATTTTTTTTGTAAATTTTAATAAATTTTATCGTCAAATAATTAGTCAAATCACAAATTTTGCAAGGCATCTGAAAATCTTGCATAAAAAAATTGTTAGGGAAAAGATCAACTGGCTATACTTTTTTCAAAAATATAGATAATTTTTCAAAATTTCCAATGTGTTTATAAAATTTGATAAAATTTACTAAAAAATGCAAATACAGCATTTGCTTTTAAAGCTTTTCTTGGGGAGGGAGGCCCTAACCAAAAAATAAACGTTGTTTTGAAAATTCCAACATAAAAATTTACTTTGTTTTGTAGGTCAATTCCATCTTGTAGGTATATTTGGTGTAGGTAGCACGTTTCACTTTTTAGACAAAAAAATAATTTTTGCTAAACTGTTAATTTTTGTTTTTAATCAAAGTTTCAACATTTTTTGTTTACAAGTGGGAACATTTTTTTGTACATTAAGTTCCATTTGTTCATATAAATAATTTTACTTTTATTTTTGCTATAGAGTAATTAAAAGTTGTTTAAATCTAAATATGGTACTGCTTTTTCAAAATAATTTGTTATTTTCATGCTCTTTAAACTCTTGGTTATTGACGTTTTATGTTCAAGTTTTATTATTAAATAATACTTTGACACACGTTTGAAGAAGTCCTAACAATTCGAAACTATTTTAGGGTCATTCTGTAACACACTATTTTTTGCATATTAGTTATATTTCTTGAAGAAAGTAATTATAATTATTTAGAAAACTGCTCTAAACAACAACTGTCCAAAATGTAAATTATCCCTTATTAAATGTAAAAAAACCCTTCTATTTTTTTAATGAAAAGGGGGTCTAAGCAGAAGTGTCAAAAAATGACAGGTGAGGTATCATTGTATTTGGAATCTCATATACAGATACTATAGAAATAAAATAAAATTTACCGGTGGTGTCATTTAAAATTTGACAGTAACAGTTATTTTCTGTTAAACCAAAAGTAATAAAAATAAATGAATAGATTAACCAATGCATATTTATTTGTCTTCAATACTATGAACAAACTAAATTTAATTTCTCTCTTTTAATGCTACATTTACAACCAATTCTGAAATTTCAAATTGACATTTAAACAATTGGTTAAACTTCACTTATCAAATTTGAATTTGACAAGTGAAGTTTACCCAATTGTTTAAATGTCAATTTGAAATTTCAGAATTGGTTGTAAATGCACACTAAGAGGTAAAAGTATTACAAGGGTAACCACTATTTAGAAACACCCACTATAGCAAATTAATAAGAATATTGTTTGTGGATTACCTTCAAGGTGGTGAAGCAATAAACTTAGGTTATTATTTTACTACTGCTGTCTTTTGGGCCATTCAAGGGGACGTTCATAAATTACGTAAGGCATTTAGTGGAGGGGAAGGGGGATCTGTGTAAATATATCGTTTTTTTTCGCTAGAAATAAAAAAACGTAAACGAGATTTCATAAATCTTACGTAAGATTGGGGAATGGAAGGGGGCGTTAAAGCAAATCTCACCAGGGGTTAGGGTGTCCAAAAATTAAAAAAAACGCCTTACGTAATTTATAGACGTCCCCTCAACACCACCCAAAATAGTTATATACAGAGTGCCCTCTATATTTTGACCGATTTTAATCGCGAATAACTTTAAAACAAATAAAGTAATCAAGATGCGGGTTTCGCGGAAAGCCTTTAATTTTTTAAAAATATTTTATTATATTCTTACCATTTGGTTGTCATCCTGAATATTTTGATATATTCCTAAAATGCAAGTTTAAAAAAATATATGAACTATGGTTATTTTTAAAAGTAATAAATTTATTGATCTCTAAAAACCAGAAATAATAAAGCTAATTGTCGATATGTCGCTAACAATCTTAAAATGGTTATTTAATACACCACTTTCTGAATCCCTAATTATCAAGTAATAAAATTTTAATTACTTGACGGATAGAAATTCTACTTATATTAATTATTATTTTAATGTTTTTTTGACACCACTGTTAAATTAACTAAGAACTCATTATATCAGCGGATAATGTCATGTAATAGTTAGTTTTGCAAAATTATTTAATTCTGTATAGGTGAGCGTTAACAATCACTTTCCGCTTTAACAAGAAGCTATTATAAAATAATGTTATAAAACAATAAGCAGAAGACATTGACCATTACTAATGGACTTTAAATCCTTTTGAGATCAGCAAACAAGTATGAAAAGTTTTTGGCATATTAAAATTTGTAGATGTTTTTTGTCACTGTTATGGTTAAAGTCTGAACCACCTATAATTCATTGCAATGCCGCAAAGTGCACAAAAAATGATAAAGTAAACAAACCTTTTCGAAAGCAGCCTCTGACAGAGCATGATTACATACTTTTTAGGTAAATAAAAAAACATTGCTAAAACACGTATCAGGTACTTAGAAAACATCATCTTATTTCGTCTCTGCCTTGCTATAAAAGCTGACCCGTGTCGTAAAGAACTTGTCGGGTGTATATTGATGCAATAAATCATTATTCACAAAAGGGTTTGTTTACATTAGATACTTTGCTGCAACCCTTTCAGAATACTTGACAGACTTGGCAACGCTGCATTTCCAATTAAGCGTCTCAATCAAAAACTTTTTAAACCCTTTTAAGGCACTACGTCATTTCTTAGTCATACTTTTAACCGACTTAAAAAGGAAGAGGTTCTCAATTAGCCTGTATGTTTTTTTGTGTGTTTCATCAATTTTAGTCGAAGAACCAATTCTAAAACGGTATTTACCAATCGGTTATACTGACGTTTAAACAATGAATTATACGTCAAAGTTGTTACCAATTATTACCGCGGGTATAATTGGGTGAACGCC
The DNA here is from genome assembly GCA_014170235.1 of Listronotus bonariensis. Taxonomy (NCBI): domain Eukaryota; kingdom Metazoa; phylum Arthropoda; class Insecta; order Coleoptera; family Curculionidae; genus Listronotus; species Listronotus bonariensis. The sequence goes on along the minus strand of JACEGR010006517.1, from coordinate 42,246 downwards.
TAAAATTGATGTATGGTACGTGAATTCTCCGGCGTTTGTGGACCGATTTAAGAAATTCTTCTTTTCTTTTAGAAAGTGCTCTTTCGCAGTGGTCCCATTAAAAATCCGAGTCGGGATCAACTAGACCTATTTTTTTCTCTCTGCCGTACGTTGTTCATGCGGCAAAGCTGCCTCTTGTGTGGTACATGCTCAGATAATGATCATTGGCGCATTCACAATCAAAAACCTTGGTTGGGGTTAAATTTACCCTTTTCACGGAACTAAAAGAGGGACTAGTAGTGTTTTTAGTGTATGTTTACCGATTATTTAGTTATAATAATCAACTAAAAAGCGAAAATAAACAGTAATTTACCGACTAAAAAAATTAAAGTTACTAATAAGTAAAAATTAATAAAAAAACAAACTAGGTCAAGTAATAAACATATACTTAACTACTCAACGTTAAAAATAAATAAACACAAGCTTTTTATGCTTTAATACCATATGTTATTACCCATCTTTTTTACTCTTTAGTGGGTTTGTTATTTTTAAAAAGTTTGTTTAATTTTTTTAACTGTTTAGTTTGCTTGTTACAGTTAGTATCGTATTGTTTATTTATTTAATGAACCCATTAAAAAAATAGAAAAATAAAAAAATAATAATAAAATTTAGCTTTACATTTGTATTTAACTGCAATTTACCATTAAAGCTATGGACTCTTGCTATTGTTGTGGGAGTTTTTTACGCATGTGTCTCTTTTAGCAGGTCTATGAAATAATGGAAATTACATGGTGATAAATCCGAATCATTGGGTGGATAATAAAGAACTATTCAATGCACTTTTTATCAGTCTTATGATCTACGACTAACATAAAATTAATGTAAATAAATTTTTAAAGGATAATAAGTTAATTAAATAATTATAATTTTACTTACCCGAAAAAAAACGCATTTTCAAAAAGACTTATTTTTAGGGTTTAAAAAATGTATACTGGGGCACGATTTCTTGCATGAGTTTAAGACAAAAAGTTTTTATTTCCAAGATACAGGGTGTCAAATAATTAAAAAAAAATGTTTTTGGTGATGGGTATGTAACAAGGCGGATTTTTTTCAAAATCTAAGCAAAATATAAGAATAATTTAGACTAAGACTAAGATTAAGACTAAAAATAGTTATTTATTATACAAGGGAAAAGTTCTAGATTTTAGTTCGAGGTTTTGTTGACTCCCGACGCGAAGCGGAGAGAGACAATAAACTGAGAGCTAAAATCTAAATTCTTTTCCCGTGTATATACCTTTTTTTTGTGATGGGAAAAACAACGCCCTATTATTAAAAAAAAAACATAATATTAAATTCAGAAAATTAATCATGTAAAATTTGAAGTTTCAGGTCGACTGTATATTTGAAACACAATTAGACCTTGCATTACTATGGACTCCTTAAAGAAATTATTTAGTATCTGTATATATGCACCTGTGTTTTATTTGGTTTTATACCTATATACCTAGAGGAATTTTGAAAAAAAAATATTTTTTTTTTATCTAAAAATATTTTGTAGTCTTGTAAAAAACCCTTCTACAGTAGATAATAGTCAATAAAATTAGTTTGGTTATATACAATTTAATTGAAAATATTATTATTGTCTATAGATACAGATTGTCCACAGATAGGGTTTACAAGAAGACAAATTGTTTAAAAATATTTTTCAAGAAAAAGTTTTTCTCTATTAAAAATTTTTTGTTTGTTAAAAGATATGCTTTACAAAAATAATATGTTTATTTTGTATACAGGGTTGGCAAAAACTTAAAAAACATGATTTTTTCCCAAGATTAAACTGCTACCTTTATATGTTATCTTTAAACCAAGGTGCAGGTATCTGTTAAAAAGTTATAACTAAAAGCGGTCGTTTTTTTGTTTATTTGGAATATTACAAAGATATAGAATATCTGACTGGACTCCTAATATAAGGTAACTGTAAGTTCTGTATAATAAATTATTCTAAAATTAACTTTTTACCGTTATTTACGTGTATGTACGTTCTAGAAAAAGTACTCACTTTTTTCCCACGGAAAAAAGTAATTTTATGGAAGACACATTTTAGTACCGGTTAACAAAGATACAATGTCTAATTTTTCTTTCGTTACGGAAAAAACTATATTTTTACTTGCTTGATCCAGGCATATAAAGTTCTCGCCAGTAGAGAAGATGCCACGGCGTCATCACTTCTGCCTTACTTTCAATTATTCTCCTTTTTGTTGCTTGCACACGATGTAAACGACGCGTTTAGACAGCGATAGTTGATTGCCGTCTTCATTTGTATGACGCTTGTGGCATCTTTGTAACTGGTTTTTAGTCTACCAAAAAATGTTCAAAAGTCAATGGCGTACATTTTTTCGTCAGAAATATTCGTTCAGGGGCAGCTCTTGACGCAACTGAACTTAATAAGTTTATTCAAGTTAAGGCTAAATTAACCCTTTAAAACTTTAAAATTGGCTAAAAGGATATATGGGCAACATTTTTTTAAATATTAAAACTAAATATAATATTATTAGAGCATTACTCTACAATTGTTTCGCCTTTCTAGGGCTTCATCAAGAGTACTTCGTATACTAAATTTAAAAAAGAGAAATATTTACAAACAGAACCATTTAACACGTTTTTCCCAAAAAGGTCTATAAAATATTATTAGGGGTTTTATTATGCGGCCCAGATGTGGTAATAAATTTATTTATAATTGGCATATCTGCGAAATTTATTTGATCATTGGTAGAAAGAGTTGTATTGTCTATAAGTGATTTTTTAATTTCTAGTTGTTCATATAAATTTAATTTTTTACCTTTGTTTTCTCTATGGAGTAGTTTAACATTATTTAGATCTATAAAGTGGTTTTGTTCTATACAATGTGTTGAAATGCCTGTGTTTTTTAAACCATTTAAAATTGATGTTTTGTGTTCTTTTATTCTGTTTTTTATGCTCCTTCCACTTTGACCAATATATTCCGCATTACAGTCTGCGCAATTAACTTTATAAACCCCTGACATATCTAATTTTTCTGTTTTGTCTTTATTGTTAACTAATATTCTACCTAGGTTACTCTTATTTACAGACACAGTTTTACAGCCTAACTTATCTAGCCTATTGGATACATTATTGCTGATGTTTGGTATATAATTGATAAACTTGATGAAGCCCTAGAAAGGCGAAACAATTGTAGAGTAATGCTCTAATAATTATTGAAACATTAAAAAGCAATTTTTTCTATTTAGTTTTAATATTTAAAAAATGTTTCACAAGAAACCAACTGCGGATACAGTGTATTTTTTTTTAAGTTTAACATCCTGTACCTTAAAAACAAAGAATTTCATGTTCATATAAACTATTTGTCTTAACATCAAGAATTGTCTCTTAAAGTTTGTTAGTCTACTTTCTTGTAAAACTCTGTATTTACTTACACCTTATTACGTTAAATTATGTCTTTAACAAATCTTAGCAGAGTGTGTAAACTTAGTTTGGTCAACAGAGCGACCCAGTTTATTCAAGGTATTAAGCTCAATTAGCATCTTTTTACTAAAAAAACTAAAGTAAAACTTTGTGAACGAGCTATTATTTAACTGTTTTATTTTAATATATGTAGTTAAAAAAAAAGGTTTTTTTATGACGGTCATCATTTATTTTTTGTATGATCTCTATTCAAAATACCTATTTCTTGTGTTATTTCATGTTGCATTTTAACTTTTTTGCAAGGCGCATAATAAAATGGCGTTATCACGTAAATGTCACGTTAAAATGGTGGTAACATTCTTTACTGGTAGTTGAGATATGGCTGAATTAAATGCAAAGCTTAAACAAAGAAAGAGATACACAGACCCGACGCGACGTCCCTCGTCTTTTATGATATAGGTAAGATAACATACCAGAAGGTATTCCAATCCTGTAATGCATTATGGGAAATGTGCCACCAAACTTAAATTAAGATTTTTATTGCCTTTTTATTTTTGCTTAAGATTTTGCGTTATTTTTCGCTTTCGAAGGACTTACCGCAATAGGTAAGCAGGGTAGTAAAATACAATAATTTTATACTTTGGTACTTATCTAAGCTTCTAGGTTTGTTGAGACTTTGTTCAAAAAAAAAAAAAAAAAGAACAACCTGAGTAAACTATATAACAAGATAAACTTTTAAAATTATTGCTAAGGATTAACAATTACTAATAATGAAAAGAACAAATTCGTAAAATATTATTTCTACGACTGTTTCAAAATGTATATGTATGAATGTATGGTTATTTTAGGCAAATAGCTTCTGTCTAGGCAAATGCTTTCTGCCTGGGTAAATGGCTTCATGAAAATAATTTTTATTTAAAAGCTATTTGTCTAGGTAAATAGCATTAGCCGTGGTCCTTGTTACGCAAATGACTGTAATATATTTGGTAACATATATTAGACGTACAGTGTGTTTTGCAGACTACAGTAAAAAGCAAAAGCACTAGCACTAAAGTAATTTCATTGATTCGTTATTTAGATATGCAAAGCAAATTAAAAAAAATAACTAAAGAAAACTAACCATGACCGCCCCAATGTGACAGTTTCGCATGCGCTTCGAATCAGTTAAATTACACGTGCTTTTGCTCTTCACTGTAAATTAACTAACCAGAACTAACCATGACCCCCAATGTGACAGCTTGGCATGACCGTCTGATCAGTTATTATTTGTCGTCAGGTTTTCTTTTTATTTAAAAGAATTGATTACCTTTCTAACTTAATATAGTTTACTTTTTTTTTTTCATTATTATTCATTTGTCCTAAACAACAATTATTTTCAAAGTTTATGCGGATAGGTTAAAAATTACTCTAAGTATATTAAGTAGAAATTTAAAATTTTTGAGGCATTTATTTATTTCTGTAAGAATTAATTATTTAGTCAGTTAATGGTATTTTTATTGGTTAAGATTTCTATATTTCAACATTTTATTTTTTATTATAGATTTTTACTTCCTATTAATATGCTTATTTTACTTAATTTTCCCCATACGAATTAGACAATAATAAAACGTGTTAAAATACTTTCGCAACATGCAAAAATTCGTTTTCGCACTTTCAGCAAAACTAAAAACTAAAAGGTAATGCAAGCAATAGTCATTGTTAATTACGAGAATTATTAATAGAAATATATTATTAAGTTTGCGGATTTAAAATTTAAATTGCGAGTCCATTAGGAGTCCATGAATTACGTGAGACGTTTTTTAAATTTTTGGACCCTCCCTCCTCCCTGGTGAGATGTGCTTCAACTCCCCACCCCCATTTCCCACTTTTACGTGATATTTATGGGAATCTAAAATGGCACCCATTCCTTAAACCGAAACGGATTTTGTTGTAGAAATAATTTTGAGACTTTTTATCTATCAAAAAAAAAAAAAAACAAATGAACATCCAGAAAAATGAAGAGGTAAACTTGTATATTGTCACCATTAGAAAGGTATTTTAAAATGCTTTACAAAAATACCACATTTGATATATCTATCTTTAATAGTTTTTGAAATATGACCACTTAAATCTAAAAAATAGTAGATATATAATAATTTCCATTATACCTACTTACGGCACCAAGCTGAGACTGTATATGTAATGGAAGTTATATATATATATATATATATATATATATATATATATATATATATATATATATATATATATATATCTATATATATCTATATATATATATATATATATATATATATATATATATATATATATATATATATATATATATATAATTTACTTATTACTTAAACCAATAATTATTTATTTATTTTTCTTGTGACTTCAAAAAGTGGCCCGTGGAAACACGGCCTTAAACTTGATTTAAATAGGATATAGGTATGTACCTTTTTTGTATAAAAATGATGATGGAATTAAACGGTCAAAGCAAAATGTCAAATTTGTCACCACCTGTATTAAAAATGCATACATTATACATTGAATAAAAAAAATTCGCCGCAACCTGTGTTATTCTTACATACTGAATAGACGTTTACCTATGGAAAGAAACACTAGTATAAGGATATTTATTTGCTGAAATATCATTGATACTGAGGCAACAGTTTAAAAGTTTTAATTAAAATAAGTTGTTTTTATACCAACTTTGAAGGTCAATATCTCCCTAACGAAGCGCGATAGATTTATTTTATATGAAGTACTAACGTTATTTTGGCTCACTCTATCACCTCTATCAAAGAAGATACTACTAGTCATTTTGTGCCCCTATTTTTGACCTCACCTCCTCCGGACACCCTGTATATGCGTTTAGGTTGTTCAGTGACCCTTCTTTTAATTTTCATTAGATCAGATTCAGAGATCGGTAGACTATGTATGGCTATTGCAAATCTTTTAATTTTTATGTTTTATAAAATACAGGTTTAGTTAAATAACATAACACATAGGCAATGTGAGGAAAAAAGACAATCTAACTAAATCCCGGCATGTAAACATGCGTGACTAATAGTGCTTGTTTTGTTATTCTATTGCCTACCGATGAACCAAACAGCGTTGCTCATATTGTATATTTTTTCTAGTTCATAAAAAATATTTCTTAATGTATAAATGTATTATAATAGGTTCAGTAGATATGTATATTTTTTTATAAATAAAAAAATATTTATGACTCATTTATCGAAAGAAAGTTCCTGTACAAAGAATCTTAATACTTAATAAAGTTTTATAAAAAAAGTATTTTACATAACAAAAGAGATATTCGCTACAATACTTTCAATAAAACAGTTGTCAGATTCCGAATATTTATAATTCAGGCAAATCTGAGTTCAATGTCTGTTACTACAACAAAAAAAGTAACGGTTTTTATATGGTAAGCTGTTATGTAAAGTTGGTATTGATACGCTATGACTGTTGACATTACTCAAGCTTGTTTAGCTTACCTGTTAAGGTCAAGCCACACATAACCACAATGAGCCGCAACCGTGCGTCTCGCTGGTAAAATGTAGGGGGATGTGGATGCAAACAGTTATGTATTTAGTAAAATTGCAGTAATATGAGTGTTTTATACTACGCTTTAAATTACACCTGATCGTAAAATAAACCTTCACAAATAAGATAACACAGATTTACCTATATTACACACAAAGTTTAGCCAAAAAGCAACAGAGATATGTAAGTAGGAAAATCTGTTCTATAAACAAGGAGATATACATACATAAAATAATAAACCCAGCTTGTCAAAACTACTTTTTATATTTTTGATGATATGAAAAGTGCTTTTAAATTTTTCCGAATTAATCTGCCCCACTTTCCTCTATTATTGTGAATCCGAACTCGGTGCGATCTTAATGCGGTTATACTATGTGACCAGACCTTTAAAATAACATACATATTTCTGTCACTATTCTGCAAAAATTAATCAAGGGTTACTTAAAACATTATTTAGACTAACTTGTGATATACCACTGGCGTAGATAAGGGGGGAAGGTAAAGGGAGTAATTTTCCCCCTTTCCAGGAAAGTTTAAAAATTTTTAAAGCGTTTTTACAAAAGAAGGTTGTGAAGTAGCTTTTGTAAGTTGGAAAACATTTTTCTTTCTTTTTATTTGTTATTCAGAATTCAATATGTTTTAGTAACCATAATTTAGTAAGTATGTATTTTTGCTCCCCAAAATTATTTTGGCTAAATGTTTTTAGAAAAACACGTTCTATAATAAAGGGAAAAATTCGTCCTTAAAATAGTTGCACTAAATTTTAAAAAACACTGTATAAATCAGGGGCGGTCATATCGACTTTCTGAGGGGGGCCGTGGGCCGAGGAGAAGTGTGTGAGCCTCACCCCTCGGACCAACCTTGGGGGACCCTCAATAAATGCCCATATTTGCCATTAGACATGTATGAAACACAATAAAATAGAAAGGATATCGCATCCAAGGGGGGCATGGCCATGACCGCCCCTGGTATAAATACAATAACATAAGGTGTTATTAAAGAACATAAAATTTAGCTTTTAATGCCAAGTGTTTAAAAATGTAACTCTTTTTTACAGTTCGATGCTTTTTTCACATTTTGAATTAGTGTGTTGTTTCCATGCCTACTATAATATATTTAAATATAAATTTATGCAATGAAACAGTAAACGCGACATCAGCTGAACTAAAGGTCAGGTTCCCTTTGATTTTGCTATTATTTCTTTTGGTTCATGTGTAACTAAGGCCGAGTTTATAAATCAGAATTTTAGTTGAGTATTAGTGTAGGCATTAGTATTAGTATAAGCATTAGTATTAGTACAAAACTAAATCAAATTCAGCCATTTTTGTGGCATTGTTTAGCTACATTAAAAAAAATAAGTAAAGAAACTTTAATAAAAAGAAGTTACTGGTTTTAACCGTTATATGGCACAAAAGCAATTAATAATATAATAAATAAAAGTACAAAGATGTACGGGATTTATCGGGAATTCCTTCTTGCTTATATTTTGAACAAAAGAGAAATTTTCACTAATTTAATTTATAGTTTGTAAGTCATAATCCAAGAGGCCCCTTGAGGTTTAGGACCCCGAGGCACAGAACAGTAAAGCCTCATAGTAGCTACGCCATTGTCATCATAACTCTTGCTGTACAGCTGTGATATAAGAAAATTAATATAAACCATTGTTTCGTGCTATGACCAAATTTAGAATTAAATAATTTAATATTAAAAAGAAAACAGTGTGAATGACCCGCCATAATAATATCTTATTAAACAGATCTCTATTTAAATACGAAATTTTTGTTGACCTAGAAGAAAGCAATTTGCAAACGAAATTTAAGGGTTCATAAAAGAGACGTTGACCTTATCTTTTGTAATGTCTAAAGTCGATATTAAGGGTATTTAATTATGTTAAAAGAGAATATAGAATTTAAACAAGATTAAAATTTGTATTTCTGCCCTGGGTTGCTATACAGGATGTTTCAGAATAAAATTATATTTCGTAAGCGCCTTTTCACACTAAGCGGAAAATGGAAAGTCGGCGACGCCGACGGTCGAACGTAACGAAATATAGAGTCTCATGAGACCTTTCACATGTAAAGAAAGCGGCTAGCCGGGCGACAAAAACCGATCGAGAGGCGGAAGGCACTTCGTCTTCCCAAGGCCCCGATTTTTGACTTAAGCAGTAGAAATTTCTGATGGAAAGGGTATTTTGTTTGACTCTTTCTATTACAATCAAAAGTAGGTAATTTGAAAAGAGAGGGAAAAGACCTTTTCCAATAGAAATTTCTACTCCCTAAGTCAAAAATCGAGGCCCTGATGGTCATCCAAGGTAGCCGGCGAGCGAGGTGATATATCACTGGTGGAAGCCAGACCTGTGCTGTGGGATAAGACATTAAGCTTATATGTATAGGGACAAAAATAAAACAAAAAGGCCTGGAGGGAAATTTGTGTCACACATAAGTATGATTTTAAAGAGATGGAATCTCTCATTTCAGCGTTTTTTTGCTGAAGAGATTTTTTTAAACGGTTGTTTGAGTCATCAAAAGATAAAATTGACATTTTTAAGTAATTAAAAACTTCTCTTTATCCTCTCAGTCAGTCAAAGCATAGCGGTCTCTCCATTCAGGGTTGGGTCGTATTCGAATACTCGGTATTTTGAATAGTATTCAGAATACATTTTGCCGGTATTCAAATAGTATTCGAATACATTTGTGTGTTTGGTATTCGGTATTCGGCAGAATACTTTTTAGGTTAGTATTCGGGATTCTGTATTCGAATACTTTTTAAGTATTTGACGAATACTTTTATGAGTATTCGAATATGGGCGTTTCGAGTATTGAATACCGGAATGTGTAAGCAGTATTTGAATACCGAAATTGTCACGAGTAGAATACCAAAAGGGAACAAAAAGTAGGATTTTTTTATATTTTTTTATTGGTTTTTCCTTTTTCTAGTATTCGATTTCTTTTCCACTATTCGAATACCGATTTCGGATATTCGTAAATACCGAGTATTCGAATACTTTTTTTCTTCCAAGTATTCAAATATTCGGTATTTGAACTTTTTTGCGGCATTCGTATTTGTATTCGAATACCGATTTTCAGTATTCGACCCAACTCTGTCTCCATTAGATATTTTTAACCACTAATAGGGTCAAAACTGAGCCAGTTTTTTTGTTGTGGAAATATTTGTGTCTACAGAATGTCTTTCTTCCACCTTTTGAGTTAGTTTGGTCATAGCAAAATTTCTTTTAAACATGTAGTGCATGTCTTTTATTGGAACTCGCTAATATTTGGTTCGGTATTTTTGTACTTTTTTGCACTAGTGTGGAAAAGTGACTCTTTCGGAACTAATATACGTGCGGAAAAGTGAACTTTTTGCACGCGAGTGCACGAGATATTTTATAATCAACTAAACTCCAAAATAAGCGAGAATTATTGTAGTGACCTCCTTAAACTATAATTTCATCTTGTTTCCATAATTGAGAAATCACCAAGTGCCTACTTTTACCTTGGAATTTGCAGAGTTTTGTTTTTTTTTGGGTAAATACCCATTTTAATACAATATTAATAAAAAATGTGTCTTTTAAAAAAATATACAAAAAATATTTTTATCATAAATTAAAGGAATTCCTGGTTGGTTACTTAAAAATCATCACGGCGGGAAAAACATTCCTGAAAATTGAACTTTCTCACCCAGATTAGGTGAGGCAAGAAAAATATACTACGTTACTGCTATATTAGTAGTTAGTACAGAATGCAAGAATATTAATATAATATTTGGCGCATTCGGAAACTTTCGTAACAGTGGTCGAAAACTAAGGTTATTAAATCGAATAATTATAAAAATTAATTAGGTAATTCTTACTGCTTACAACTCTACAGCCCTATATTTTTAAATTCCCTAACAACATGGACGCTGTTTAATGCTTATATGAGTTTTATCTAGTTACTTGAAAAAACTTATTAACGAATTCTACATACCAAACACCATATCAGATTTTAGCGGTTTTGCCGTGCATCAAATTGGCTTTTATTTTTTTAAACAAAAACCGTTCGAACTACTAAAAAATAACAGGAAACCATATTAACTCCAAAGTAACTGATTATTTCAAAAATAATATTGATTCAAAGAAACAGCAGAGGCGTACTATTTTTTCTTGAAAAAAAATCAATACAAATCTTGTTTCAACGCCACTGGTAATTTTTTAAAACTTTTACAACAAAAAATGTCATGTAATGGTCAAAAGAAGTGTACCAAATTTTGTGATAATATCTGGAGTGGTAAAAGAAGGCATTTTTTTCTTAAAACTTTAACACCCTGTATCTTGGAAACGAAGCATTTTTGGATATAGTTTTATGTCCTTTTTTGCTTGCACCCTTTACGGGGTAAAAAATATTAACTTAATAATAACCCTGTATATCGAATTTAATAACATTAAAGTCGATAGGACTCAGCAACTCTAATTTTTCATAACCTCCCTGACAACTTTTAATAAATGTGTTGGCGCTTTATCAAATTACAAAACTTTATTGTACATTTTTAATTGAATAATTTTAACCCCAAAAAACCAGTGTGAATAACCCGCCATTACGATATTACAAATTTAAACGAAAAATTAATAAGTTATTTTTTTTCAAGTGGAAGAAAGCAATTTGCAAACGAAATTTCAGGGTTCATGAAAGAGACATTGACCTTAGATTGCGTGAATATCGTATTTATCAAGATCTGCTGACGAATGTTTTTATTTAGAGAATTCAAGTCTTTCTTTGATTATGTAAATGGATAGAACAATTTTACATGGAACAAAAATAGAATTAAACAAGAAATATATTCGACGCGTGCGCTTTTGTCCACCCTATTGTAAAAATATTATCAACCTTCTTCCCAAGAAATCCCTAAAAAATTATTTTTTTAATCACATTGGCAGCACTGTCAAATGCATAATGTACACATTTGTGACAATACAAACTTTAATTGTATGCATAACAATGTTGCCAGGTGTCGAAAACACCCTCCCCAAAATTACGTGAGATCAGAGCGGTAATATTCTTGCTTAAAAGATAATTTAGAAAAACAATTTTAATAAAATTTATCATATTATTTTTATTTTTAAACTAAGTAATTTAATATCTCTCACTCCTGCGGACTAAGAGGGGATATATTCGACGCAAGACAGTTTTTAAAGATAATCGTCCAAGCAGATAAAACATTAATTTTAAAAAATTTCTATGCTATACCCTTAAAAAAATGCGAAAAATAAAAAATATATATTTATACCCTTTTTTGTAGTTTATTGTTATTTTTTAATAAAAGTAATTAAGTTTGTTGATTGTAATTTTTTAGACACCCTGTATCATTTTTATATTTATAATAATACTTTTCCCTATTAAATATGTCATTAGCTAAAATGTCTTTCCTATATATTCATAAATATTTCTTTACAAAATTTTAAATTTAACAAAATAATTTTAAGTTTTTGAGTCACCCTGTATTATTTTTATATGTACAATAATATTTTTCCCTGTCATGTACATTCTCAACCAAAATTTCATCCCTATATACTTATAAATAAAATAGTGGGATTCTTTTAAATTTTTAAATAAACAAAAATCCTTTTGTTTCAGTACACCCTGTATATCATTTACAGTTATAAGATAAAAGAACTTTAGACTTTATATAATGCAAACATTTTTTAAATTTTTAGAGCTAAAACTAAAAAAGTTATGATGGTTTATATGTTCTTTATTTTTTGTAAATATTTCTTTTTGAATCATCCTGTATAATAAATAAATAGATTAAGTATGTACAATTGTGATTTATTTGTATAAGCATTTTTTAAAGGTTACAATATATTAACGTAAAAAATAATTTTTAAACTTTTTCTTAAAAGGTACTATATATCATTTTTGCAACACCCTGTATTAAAGTTGTAAAGACATTATTTTTGTAGTTTTTCATTGTATGTGTTTTGGCCTCTGGTTTATAAGAATATCTTTATTACATAATAAATTAAAAATATTTTAGTATTAAACGAATTAAAAAAAAGTATAATCATTTTTTAAAACACTTTGTATATTTAAATTATATGTTTTTATATTCTTTACTTATGCATATACCTGACAGTAAAATTTTATTCGATTCTAATGATAAACAAAGGTAAAAAAATAAATTATATTTTTTTCAAAAACAAAATCATAATATTTTTTTGAAACACCCTGTATACTAAAAAATATATTTTAAGAAAGTATATGTCTTTATACATCTTTTTTAAATATTTATTTTGATAGGTTCATAAATAAAGTCACTATATAAATTTCAAATTTTAAATTTTAAAGTTACGTACAATCTTTTTGACTCACCTTGTATATTTATTTAATACATTTTTTTAATTGTCATTTAAGTAACTATATTTTTTATTTTTTTCCAAACTGTAGATTGATTAATAACGGAAAAATTACCCTTTTTCTATTTTTACATTTTCCCAATTATCTTCTTTTTGAATCACCCTGTATAAATATTTTATATTTTTTTAGAAACTCTATACAAGTATACATAAGTAAACAAAAAAATATTTCTTTAATCACAATACTAGCGCTAAAATTAAATATCAAATTTTTAATTTTTAGGTTAATGTAACTACTTTTTTAACACTCTGTATAGACTTTCTATATGCTTATGTAAACACACCCATACTAGGTATTTACTACCAAAATTTAATTTAATTATCTCAAACAGCACAGATTTTACGGACCATTCAAATTTTTATCATTTTTATTTTACTTTCCGCACGCTATGTCGAGAGTGCGGAAAATTGTTTTTACACAGTTTCCTAAATCATTTTAGATGACCTATAAAACGAGATAAAAATATTTTTTACAAGTTGTTTCGTTTACGAGAAACGATATATCATGTAGAGGCGGGGGGTGGGGGAACTTTTTTTGTCATTTTTTATTCTTTTTTTTAAACATCCATACAGCTGTATATCCGTTTTTTTAAAATCACTCCCATTAAAAAGTTGAAAAAAATTGTCGTAGCACATAAAAAATAAATAAATACTAATAATTTAAAGACGAGAGGGGGAAAACGAACCATATACGGCAAAACTCAAATACACCGCACTATGCTTCTTAACTGTGGCCAAATATATGTAAACACCCTGTACATAAAACTTTCCAAAGGATTAAAGTACTCATCTTTTTACTTTAAAAGTCAAACTTTAAACACCCTGTACATTACATATTTTTTGGTAAGACTGGTTTTTTACTCCCCTACATATTTTGGCCCGAAATACATAAACATTCTGTATATAAGACGCACAAAACACTGTAACATTCCTGTTTTTGTTTAATACTTATTTTTGAAAAACCTGTGTATTATATAATAATAAACATTTTACCAATACATGTTTTGACCAGATATACATAAACACCCTGTATATAAAACTTACCCAGGCACTGGTCTGCTTTTTTACTTAAAAAGTCAAAATTTATAAACACCCTGTACACAACGATTTTTTTTTATTATTGATTTTTAATATTTTGGTCAGGATTTATAGGACATCCTGTATCAAATATCTTCCCCATTTTACTCTAATAATGTAATTTTTGTAAATCCTGTATCTAATATTACCAACTATTATTGTAAATTCTTCCGTATTACACTAAAACTCAGTATAATGTATAAAAAGCTTAATTTGTATACCCAATATGAAAACCCCTGTATTACTTTTGTTTTACCGCACGTATATACCTATGTAACATACGTAGGAAAAAACTATATGAAACACATATGGCCTGAGCAGCGGGTACGCGAAAATTTCATATCATCCGTCCCTCGTACTTGTCCCTTGCAGGTTTTGTTAGCAAAATTTCGTGTTGAAATCGGCCATAGTTTTGGGTAAAAGCTGTATAGGCTCGTGAAAAATTCCAAATTTTCCGATCCAAGCATAGTTTTTCACCGGGAAACTGTATTTTTTCGAAATTACGAAAAACCAGTCAAACTCGAAGATGCTAAAAGTCAACTGACAGCTCAATATATTTTAACCAGCCCTTGTACAAAATCAATAGTGGTCATAAAAACACTATCGCCAAAGCAAACCAAAGCCACCTTATGCGATTTTGACTAACGAAAAAATCGCGATTTTTGGGTAAAAATGTGTATTTTTTTGAAACGTATTTTTCACCTATTTCTAAGTGTTGTAGAAAAACTGTAAATAGGTTTTTGAAAGATAAGTAGACGATCTAACGGATGGCGCAAAGGTGTTTTAATAGTTTTAATTATTAAAGCGACAATTTTAGGGTAAAGTCGGCACTTTTTAATAAAATTTAAAAATTCATATCTTTAAAAGTATTTACCCTAGCGATTTGAAATTTTGATATGTTGTAGTGCAAATAGTAAACATTATGCAAGAATTATTTCAGAATTTTAGCTAAAATATTTTTTTGTAATTAAATAAAATTTAAAAAAATGTCCCATTTTTTAACAAAAAATCAAAATTTTTAAGCTTTATAAAACACGCTGTATAAATACCAAAATTATGCTGGATATCTCATTTTATAGAACTTTTTGGGAAGAATCCAATGACGTTTGCGTTTTTTCAATTCAAGGTCACAGTTTTGAGAAAAAAATAAAAACATGCGAAAATTTCCAAATTTTTGTCATTTTTTTTCATTTAAAAAATTCTCCCAGAAAATAAAATATTTTTAACAGAAGATGATTTAGGAACTTTGTGTTTAAAAGACGATCTTTCATAATCCACTACGCTCATAACGATCAGTGAACCCGTTTTCGAGTTATTAAGGCCCAAAATCGGTCAATTTTTTCTTACAAAAACGTAAATAACTTTTTTCTATTTATCCGAATGAACCCAAAAACAATAGGGTTCTGAACGGGACCATTTCTGACCTGTGTGCAAAATTTCGTTTCGATAAAATAAAACCCTGGACAGATAATTGATTACGCTCACCTCGTTTTTTGAAAAGTCACATTTTTTGCCAAACCCTGTATTTAACTTTCCTCAATTGTTTTAAAATTTATTTGACAGGTGCCCCATTAAGTGGCCAATTTTTCCTGAAAATTTCAACTTTCCATCTTTTACCGTTTTTTTGTTATGAATTTTTTTCGGCAAAAAGCAAAAAGCGACAAGAACCCAGATACAACATTTGAAGAGTCACAGTATATTCGCGCTGCGTCGAATATAATAATTCTGTGTAAAAAGGGTGCTATATATTTTTGTTTTTAGTAATAGAAAAGTCCGCGGTTTGCTGCTATATTACGTGTAAATTTTGGTAACTGGAAATAAATTAGGTATCATTTTTAATTATACAGGGTTAGTAGAAAAAACTGGAACGGTGGATTATCTCAGCAACCGTTAAACATAAATAAACCAAATTTTGTGCGCAGGGGTAACTGAACATTAAAAAGTCAAAAATTATATTTCCAAGGTTGCCAAATTTATAGCTTTCGCTCTAGATTGGGGAATTTTTAAATTTTAAATGGAGCGGAACTTTATTTATAACCTAATATTATCGTTTTTTTCTCCATTTCAAAAATATGGAATCAAGCTTGGATACAGAAACGACCAGGTATGGTCAATTATCTCAAAAATGATCCGACCAAAATTCGTCAAAATTAGTACAGGGAAGTAACTTGACATTTAAATTTAGGAATTGCATTTGAGATATTTTATAATTAAATTTTCTTTTTCTCATTTCTTGACTTTTTTAATAAAAAATCTTGAAAACGTTACAAAAATGCTATTCATTAATTTAGAAGGTCCAGTTTCGCCCCAGTACTAATGTACTGTTTTAAGTAATTGACCATACCTAGCAGTTTTTGTATTAATTTCGAAAAAAGCATGATGCCATATCTCCAAAATTGACAGGAACGGTGGATTATCTTAGCAACCGTTAAATATACATGAACTAAAAGGAATTTAAAAGGGGTAAATAAACTTAAGGAATTTAAAAATATATTTCCAAGATTGCCAAGGTTATTGCTTTTCTGTAGGTTAGGAAATTTTAAAATTTTAAATGGAATACCCTATTTTTTATTATTGTAATCAATTGCTTGTGGCAACTTCATTATAACCTGATATTGTCGTTTTTTAATCCTGTCATTTTCGAACATATGGCATTAAGCTTGAATGCAGAAATGATTAGGTATGGTCAATTATCTCATAAAGGATTCAACCGAAAATTGTCAAAATTAGTACAGGAAGAGTAAATGGAAATTTAAAATTCAGAAATTGAATTTGCGATGTTTCACATAATTAAATTTCTTTTTCTTTCCTTGAGTTAGAAGGTCTAGTTTTACCCCTGTACTAATTTTAACAAATATTGGTTTAATGACTATTTAGATAGTGGACCATACCTAGCCGTTTTTGTATTAATTTCGAAAAAGCATGATGCCATATCTCCGAAATTAACAGAAGTAGAAAAACGATAATATTAGGCCATAATGAAGTTCACACAAGCAATTAATTAAAATAGTAAAAAATAGGGTATTGCTTTTTAAATTTTAAAATTCTCTAACCTACAGAGAAAACTATAACCCTGGCAACCTTGCAAATAAAATGTTTTACATATTTATGTTTAGTTACCCTGAGCACAAAATTTGATTCATTTATATTTGACGATCCAAAAACTGGTTGTTAAAAAAATCTGTCCAAGTATAACATCTTAATTTTAATAGAAACGTCCTCCGCCTTTTAGTTTTAGATTTTTCTTATTATTAAAAATGAAAATATATATCTCGGTCTTTACTAGATGAAAAAATATCTCCTCTTATTTATTTGTAGGAAATTGAATTCTCTACAAAAATGTCTTCTATATTTTTTGATAAATCTAACCGATAACAATATGTTCAAGGTCTAAGATTAAAGAATTTTAAGAAAAATATCTTTTTGTTTTAAATTTTTGTAACTTAATGAGAAATAATTATTGACAATAGAGTACCTAATATTTTTATCAAAAATTAAATGCTCTACAAAAAGATTTTCTATACTTTTAAATAAATCTAAGTATTAAAAATGTATTCAAGGTCAAAAATTGAAAAATTTTAACTTACCTAAAAAGTATAACATACTTTTTTTTTTGTAGAGTGTTTAATTTCCGATAGAAGTAGGGTAGGGCGGGGCTAGTTGAGCATAGAGGTAAGTTGGGCAATTAAAATATCTCAAAAACTATCGATCGCACGCAAAAGCATCAAATAGCGTAAAGAAGGGGTTGCGCGAGGGAAGTCATTGTGCGACCACTAGTGGTGACGCGGCGATCGAGAAAAGTATCCGTGCGCATTGTTTATTTTGTGATTAAAAGTAAAATAATTGCAAGCCGGAAAATTTTATCTGTGATAGTTAAATGTATTCCGTTCTCAATCAGGTAAGTGTAAATCTTAAGTAAATTTATTGCAGTTTTAATATCTATAAAGATTTTGGATATAATTCTAACCGGTTTTCTAATAAATTTACTTTTTCTTTAAAATTCCAGGTTGGGGTTAGTTGAGCTACAGTTGCCCAACTAACCCACGGTTTTAAAGTATAATTTTTTTATTATTTTTGGGATACGGACTTATAACAGTAAGACTACTAGAGTCTCCTCAAGATTTAGAAGAGGCTGCAACCCGAACTTTGTACAAGCAACAAAGAAAACGAGCTGACCTATCTAACTTATAAATTTTCTCTGGAAATACTTCGACCATACCCAAAGGCTGGTCCAAGAAAAGGAGCCAAATCAAACAGTAGATAGAGAAAAGCTGCAATTTTAACAGATACAGAAGACATTACAAGAGAAGCAAAATAAAACTGCTTAAAAAGTTTAAAAAACGAAGATGAATTGATAGGTATTAAATTCAATAGTTAAGCTAAGCTAGGTACGTTGCTGTTTTATTAATGAGATTTGTTGTTTAGTCACTATAAGATTATAAATATAAAAAGCAAATTGTCAAAATGTTTTTTTGTAAACGTATCTAACATTCAAGCCATAATTTAACTATACTTTCTAAGTGCTCCACTAGCCCCATACCCCTGCTCAACTTACCTCACCTATGGGGTACGTTGGGCATACTTGACTATCTACATTAAAATAGATGTAGCTCCTAAATTCGACTTATTAGAAAAAAATTACTATGGACACTATTAATAAGGAATAAATTGCTAATCCATCAGTATGCATTATAAGCCATTAAGACTTAGTTTTGAGGAGCTATAACCGATTAAGTGAGAAATTGCTCAACTAGCCCCGCTCTACCCTAGTATTAATTCGATTGTCAATAAATATTTCTCAGTAAATTACGAAACTCAAATTTTTTTCTTAAAATTCAACAGTCTTAGACCTTGAATATCTTTTTAATGGTTAGAATTATCAAAAGACTTTTTTGTAGAAAATGCAATGTTATACAAACATATGAGACGGGATTTTTTTCATCTTGTAGAGACCGATATATATATTTTTCTTTTTAATAATGAGGAAAAAATATAAACCTGGTAAGCCGAGGACGTTCTTATTAAAATTAAGAGCTCATACTTAAAAATATTTTTTAGGTGTCCACAAACAAGTTTTTCAGGGTACAAAATGAAAAAAATAGTCGATTTTTTGACCCACCATACTATACAGGGTGTTTAATTCAGTACGAATATTTTAACGGCGTATTTCTGAAGTCGTTTAAAAAAAATCTGCTTTAAATATAATTTATGTCCTAAAATGCACCCCTTGCAAACCACCTGAAGTAATTTGTAGAAAGTAATCTAAGAACTATTGAATATATCTCGAAAAGAAATTATTATATTTCCTTTCAACAAAATGTTATTATGATACAGTAAAGTATTTTTTTACTTAAAGCGGATAAAATTTTATAAAATCTGCGTTAAAATCAATCATTTAAGGACAAAAGGTATTGATACTTATAATCAATCATGAAGCTCATCCATTATAGAGGCTTTTTGTAAAAAAGTGTACAATAGCCTATATAGCCTTGACTAAAAAGTTATTGGACTTGAAAATAAACGTAGATAAAACCAATTCTATTATCGATTCTCTGACGCACATAGGTCCAAGAAAATATTCAAATAAACACTTAAAAAAATTGAACTGACTTTAAAGAAATAAATAAAACCTACTAAGCAGTTTAAAATAATAAATAAAAATAATAAAAAAGAAATCGGGTAATAACACATGGTATTAAAGTATATACAGGGTGATTCAAAAATCGATCACGAAACTTAAGGGGGTGATTCAACTTGACAAAATAAGGAGTAGAGCTTCATATAGGTTTTTTCAAAATGTCATTCGTTTTCGAGTTACAAGCCGTCAATGTTAAATTTTTATTTTGGTTTTTCGCATATTGCATTTATTTTTTAACCAATCCAGTTGATATTTGGCAAACAAATCAAGCTTTACAGATTCTAAAATGTTAAGACAAAAGTACTTTTTTAAATACCGCCAAAGGGCACTTTACCTAAATCTTAAAATTTATTTATATCATAATTTTTTATTTTGACAAATATCGCAAAGCTGAGGGTGCCATTTGGGAGATAATCAAAAACTTAAAAAATGAGGTACTCTATATTAAAGTCGATAAACCTCGCCGTTTAGGCACCAATAGACATCAAAGTTTTCATTAATTTCAATCAAATTACCTACACATACAGGGTGTCCACCCTGTATGTGTAACTAACTGACTGAACAAAAAATAAGAAAAAACTTCAAATAAACATATGTCCTAAACATCTTAGTTTTTGAACTTCGGTTTGTTAAAAATTAAAAAAGAGTTTTTACACACACCGTAGTTTAAAAACTAAGACGTTTAGGACATATGTTTATATGAAGTTTTTCTAATTTTTGTTCCAGAATCGCCCGTAAACTTTGTTGGTTGAGTTATTGTACACACTGTATGTATTGTAGGTAATTTGATTGAAATTGGTGAAAATTTGATGGGTATTGGTGCCTAAACGGTGAGGTTTATCGACTTTAATAAAGAGTACCCAATTTTTAAGTTTTTAATTAAAAAATCTCTAAAATGGCACCCCCAGCTTTGCGATATCTCTCAAAATAAAAAAGTTATGATATAAATAAATTTTAAGTTTTAGGTAAAGTGCCCTCTGGCGGTATTTAAAAAAGTACTTTTATCTTAAAATTTTAGAATCTGCAAAGCTTGATTGGTAAGCCAAATATCAACTGGATTGTTTAAAAATAAATGCAAAAATGGCGAAAAAACCAAAATAAAAATTGAACTTTGACGGCTTGTAAATCGAAAACGAATGACATTTTGAAAAAATTATATGAAGCTCTACCCTTATTTTGTCAAGTAGAATCATTTCCTTAAGTTTTGTGATCGATTTTTGAATCACCCTGTATAAAGCTTTGCTTATTTGGTTATTAACATTTAGTAGTTTAGCGCATATGTTATTACCCGGTTTTATTTTTTTTATATTTTTTTAATTAATTATTTGTAACTTTTTAGTGAGTTTTATTTATTTTTTTGAAGTCTGTTTGTTGTTAATCTTTTGCTCTTTAGTTTATTTTTTGCTTTTTTATTTAAAATTATTACTATTAAATTGGTAAACATACACCAAAAACAGTACCAGTACCTCTTTCACAAACTACATTAAAAAGCACAATGATGTATAATTTAAAGGGTCATGGTTGGTTCTGGTTTTTAAATCTTTTTTTTAATTTTATAATAAAATGAATTTTAACTAACGAGAACTTCCCCCCAATGTCAATCAATCAAATTACTGTTCTTTTTACTCTTTTTACTATATTCTCTCTTTTAGTCCGTTAAAGATTGTAAATTTTGTTAGATAATGTAATATCAATTTGTAAACTGCCCTCGTATTATTATAATGTTTGTTTAACGTTACACCAATAGGTGGCGTTAGTACAGCTTTGTTACACGAACAACGTACGGCAGAGAGAAAACAATAGGTCTAGTACCTTTCTCTCTTGCGATTATGACTTACATAATTTTTTATGGGACCACCACTCTTTCAAAACAAAAAAAAAGATTTAGAATCGGTGCACAAACGCCGCCAGAGTAAACGCTTTACATACAAACAAAAAACATACATGGCGAATTCTCCTCTTTTTGAAGTCGGTTAATAAACGTGGATTAAACCAATTTTATAATCGATTCTCTGACGCACAAAGGTCCGACGAAAATATTCGAAAAATGTTAAAGTTATAAATTTGGTTGTTCATTATTTACATTTTTACAACAGCGGATATTTCCAAGTATCAAAACACTATACTTAAAAACTTCCATATTAATTTATTTCAATAAAGAACAGGTTTATCGATATTAAAACAAACTAGGTATAAAGTGCCCCTAAATAATATATAGGGTTTATTCTATACAGGGTGATTAAAAAAATTGTCATTTTTTTAAATTTGTACTCTGAAAAACTCGTTGATAGACACTTCGAAAAATTATCATCAAGTATACTTAATCTCTTAATTTTATTACGAATGTCCTTCGCCTTTCAGTTTTATATTGTTTTCTTACCAATAAATAGAAAAATATATATCTCGGTCTCTACTATATGAAAAAATACTTTGTCTCATACATTTGTAGAGTTTGTGGCAAGCAGTAGTGCAGGGGCTAACGTGCCAGCCTCTCACCGCAGCGATACGGGTTCAAATCTCGGAATCGAACATCGGAATTTTAATAGCTCGTCAACTCACAGTTGGCAATGGCAAACCACTGTGTAGTATTCTGCCATTCCCAGGTAGTAGTTATTTAAAAATAACGTCCGTGGTGGCACTACCGCGTTGCCTATAAAAGTGCTGGGAAATGCAAAAACGGGATGTTTTAGTGCTTGGATAACGTTGACGGAACACGACAATAGGGTTAAACATCCAGTAACCCGGCACTCACGGTACACTGGTATTTAGGCATGAGCCTTCGTGAGATGTCATAAAGATAACAAAAAAATTCATTTGTAGAACTTTTAATTCTCTACAAAAAGGTCTTTTATACTTTTTTGATAATTCTAATCTTTAAAAAGATATTCAAGGTCAAAAATTTACAAATTTTAGGAAATATACTTTTTTGTTTTGAATTGTAACTTACAAGAAATAATTTTTGACAATTGAATGTCTATTATTTCTTGAAGATGAAGATATGTTATATGTGGTTAGGCGCCAAAAATATTAGTTTTTTTAAGCAAAATAAAGAATAGCATAAAAAAATCTAAAACAAGTATATAGAAAACCAAAAATAAAATATAAATAAAAATTTAAAAATTAACTATTATTTAAGTTTTAAAATTTAAAATTTAGCGTTACCTTTAGGAGATTCTAGAAAAGTTTGACATTAAATGTCAATTATGTTTGTTTGGTTATAGTGTCATAGTGACATACATAACAGGTTGCTGGTGTATTTATGTTTTATGGGTATACATTTATTTAATTTTAAGTTTTTCTGAAGATAATTCTGCCTCCAGCAAAGGAAACCACGGGTTATTTAAATTAACAGATATTGATGCTACAAATTGATCTTTTTAATATTATACAATTTCTATCGGAAATGTAACGCTCTACAAAAAAAGGTCTACCATGCCTTTTTAATAATTCTGACTTTAAAAAGATATTCAAGGTAAAATATTAAACAATTTAAAAAAATAACCTGTTGTTTTTAATTTTGTAACTTACCTAAAAATATATAGAGCGATTAATTTCTGATAAAAAATGGTGAAAACTTAAATGTCAAATTGTCCAAAATTCGTCAATCTTTGACCTTGACTATCTATTAAAAAAGGAAAAACCTTTAAAAAAGACTTTTTTCTGTGGAGAATTTACTTTCCTACAAAAATATGATACTGAGATATTTCTTTTATATAGTAAAGACAAAGATATAATATATTTTTCTTCCTAATATAAGAAAAAAATATAAAGCAAAAAAGCGAATGATGTTCCTATTAAAATTAAGAGCTCATACTTAATAGGAATTTTTGTAGTCTCTACCAACCAGTTTTTCAGACTCAAAAATAAAAAAATTGACGATTTTTTAGACCCCCTCTAGTGATCAAACTTAGGCCGGCGCCATTGGCAATTTAAATTAAGGAGCAGCAGTGTTGCAGTTCGGTCAATTAGCTGATCCAGATCAAAAGTGTTGAAAATATTTACCATATTTACAAAAATATACGATTTTGGGTTTGTGTCTTGGCTAGAAGCAAAAGCACTTTTGAAAACAAGGCATTAAATTTCAGACAAAATATTAGACATCATTGTCTAAATACCTAAATAAAACAAAGAGTAATTACCAGCTAACGTTCCGCGTAATTTTATATAAAGTGACAAAACGTAAGTTCTTGAATATTTACCCTTAAACTGCAGGCAACTTATCAAATGTGGTATTTTCTTAAATAGCTTTAAAATACCTTTTAAAGGTAATTTGATATACAGAGTGTATTATTTAAAAATAATGCTAGTTTACTTTCAAACACCATATTTTTGAAATTATTACAAAGTAGATATATCACATAAAACTTTTTTAAAGCTCTTTAATAAATCTTTTAAATGGTGATACAGAGTGCAATAAATTAAAAACGCGATGTTCAATTATTGTTTTTCGTGGACAGTAATCAGCGAAAAAAAAACATTTCTCTAATTTAATCGACCCCGTATCTGCAATATTAAAGAAGTTGACAAAAGTGCCAACTTTAGGTTTATCACCCTGTATACAGTACATTTTTTTAATGCCCCCTTTTATTCATTAAAAGGATAAATAATTAATTAAATTTTAGAAAATGAAATTACTGCGTAAATACTATATTTTAGAGTAAAATTAACAAATGAAAATTACAAAATGGCTGTTGGGCGCCATCTTGAGAAAAAAACTAAATGGATAAGGAGGTCTTGTGGTACATCATTTTAAAGCTCTTGACGAGTACTTTATAACTCTGGAATATAAATTCAACAAAATGGCAATAATTTAAAAACTACTTAAATACCTTCTTTGGAAGGCCATATTTCCGAAATTAATTCAGTTAGATTATAAGAGTTATCATGGAATAGCCGATTTAAGGACAGGTCATGCGAAAACTCCCAATATAATTTTATTCGTTTCTCGTTGAAATACCGCCAGTTAGTCATTTCAGTAAGGTTACGTGTCTCCCCACCGCTGATGTTACACGAGGCGAGGCTTCGACCGACGCATTTAAAGTGTAAACTGGAAAAATGACAAGCCTACCGCCAAGCCTGCCGCAAAAGCGGTACGAAAATTTTAGCATGCCATGGTTTCTTTTATCCGTAGGTATTTTACTTTATGATATAATTAATGTGGTATTTTTTCTCCCTAAAGATTTTTTTACTGGTAATATTGGTAATAATATACAGTGTAGGACAAAACGCCTTGGTTTCTAGCTAAAAATATAAAAAATAAATTTTACTTACTTTTGTATACCTGAAATTATATAATTTTAACATTTTTTTTCTTTTTCAGGAGTTTCCACTATGGTTGTCTCCTGGTGCTGAACCAACTGAATGCTTTTCGCCATGTTTTGCGGGACCTTTGGAAATTCCAAAAGAAAAAAAACTGACTGGCAGGGGGTGTGAACTCCGTGTCCACATATTTTTAATTTTTTTCTTTTTGTTTGACTTTAACTTTTAGGGTTTTGGGTTTTTAAGTTTAACGTAATATTAAATTTAAGTTAGTTTACCGGTAGTTTATTTTATTTGCCAGTTAAAGAAATATAAATTTTTGTTCAGTGAAAAAGAAATGCTACGATGCCCAGCACTATAAGAGGTAAGTTTTTCCGTAATACCATAGAGTAAGGAAATTATAAGAGTTATCATGGAATAGAATAGATTTAAGGACAGGTCATGCGAAAACTCCCAATATAATTTTATTCGTTTCTCGTTGAAATACCGCCAGTTAGTCATTTCAGTAAGGTTACGTGTCTCCCCACCGCTGATGTTACACGAGGCGAGGCTTCGACCGACGCATTTAAAGTGTAAACTGGAAAAATGACAAGCCTGCCGCCAAGCCTGCCGCAAAAGCGGTACGAAAATTTTAGCATGCCATGGTTTCTCTTATCCGTAGGTATGTTACTTTATGGTAATACTTTAGTACTTCTAAAATTTTAGGGGCGTACCTGGGATTTTTAAATAATTTTTTCTAAAGGTTGAGTCATATTTAAAATTTTTAAATGCTTTTGACAGTGCCGTTCCTGGCGGGGTGCAGTAGATGCAGTCACGCGGGGCGACAAAAATTGTCTAACATGACTCACTTTTTAGATTAAAAAAAAAACTAAAAATTGTAGGAACAGCCTTGAAGGTTCCATATAAAAAATAAATAAAAAAATAATAATAAAGAGGTAAAAATACAAAGATGGTTAAATGGGACAAAGAACAAACTTTATTGGGATTGAATGTATACAGGGTCATCCAAATTAAGTGTCTGTCATTTGTAACTTCGTTATTACTCAAAATACAAAATAGTTTAAATTAGCAAACTAGTAGCTTTTTTCACGCTCTTTAAGACTAAAGAGGAGAAAAAACAATTGACAATCGGGTTGCTGAGTTATACAGCAAAATACCCCTTTTTTAAATGGAACATCCTGTATATTTTATCACCATCAGAAAGTTCTTTCAAAATCCTTTAAAAAAGTCCATATGTAATATATCATTTTTCATAGTTTCGGAAATATGGCCATCCTCAAGGGTTTAATAGTAAACTGGATTTTTTTATATAAAGCACCCTGTATATGGTATCATCATAAAAAAGATGTAATGGAAATTTACCGTAATTTTTAGATTTGAATGGCCATATTTCCAAAACTATAAGAAATAGACATATTAAATGTGGTATTTTCTTAAAGCTCTTTTAAATATCTATTTATTGGTATTGTAATATACAGGGTGTTTTATTTAAAAAATGCAAGTGTACTATAAAATTTCTGAGGATGGCTTTATTTCCGAAACCATGAAAATTTAATATATCACATGCGGACTTTTTTCAAGGGTTTTAAAAGATCTTTCTAAAGGTGATAAAATATACAGGGTGTTTTCTTAAAAAAGGGTATTTTGCTGTATAACTCAGAAACCCGATTGTCAATTGTTTTTTCTAATCTTCAGTCTTAAAGAGCGTAAAAATGCTACTAGTTTTCTAATTTAAACTATTTCGTATTTCAAATAATAACGAAGTTATCAATAACGGACACTTAATTTGGATGACCCTGTATACAGGGCGGCAACAAATGTTGCATTATTAAGGCGTGTAATGTTTAATTTCGGAAAGTGCTTTGCTTTGAGATCTCGCTTATCATAATTTTGGAAATTCCGAAGTAAGTGTGAGATTTAGGTGGTTTTGCGTATTTTTCGTGTCGCTTTTAAAGATTTTGGACAATATTTTACCTACAAGTACTGTTTTGGTTAGGTAATTACATCATTGTCTAAAAGTAAGCACATCTAATAGTGAACTTTTTCTTTTGAAGTTAAATGTAATTTAAACTTTTACACGTAGTATCTATTACAAGCACCTGACAATGCCGTTAGAGTTAAGTTTTTTAATATTTAACCCACGCATCTGTATGTATCTTTGTGTACTCATCAAAATAACCTGCTAAAAGCAGAAAGCGGCGTACAGCAATTTGGAAAGAAATTTTAGGTGTGTCCTTTTACAGCTACGAATTTCTTGAACGGTACATTAATGATCATATACATTTAAATTAACCTGTTCATATATTTTTATTATTATTATTACAAAATTTAATGAACCAATTTGCTCTTAAAATAACTATATTAAAAGATTTTAATCTTCCTGTATAAAATTCGATCAAACCCAGATACGCGGTCCTTCCCTACGCACTATGGGATAGAAATCCATTATTTTGGCCAAAAAGCAACTTTGAAATTTTATTGGCTCATGCTGTGTATGTCAAAGTAGATACTCCATACTACATGTATAAAAAATTATAAAAGCATTTAACAACTTTTATAAGGTGTAAAAGAAACTTAAAAAGGTGTTTAAAAAAAATGAAAATTAAAAAAAATAATTAAATATTAAATGAAAAGTGTTTTAGCATTGCCGCAAAAATTGTAACAATTTATATTATTCTTACCCATGTAAATATACACCATCTAATTTACTAGCAATAAGTTTATTATTAGCCTAATTTACTAAAAAAGAATATATAAGAATTTAAATATTAAAAACTATTGTTGTGTTTCCAATGCAGTCTCGCGAAATCTCGCTACTTTTGAGATTTTTTTACCGTTTTTGAATCAGTTTTTGTACTAACAATCGCCCTGCTACTTTTTGCTACTTCTAAGTGTAAGGACAGATTGCTACTTCTAACTGTAAGAACAGATACACGTTTTTATAATTTACAGGGTTTCCATTTAAAAAATTTAATTTTTTGTCCTACTCTGTATATCTTAAAAGATTCTGATGAAATATGCGGATACCACAGAACCGACCCATGAAAACAGTGCTTTTATTTATTTTATTCGGTAAAAACTAAAAAAGTTAGGGAGATGTAAGTTTATTACTCTTCTAATAAGAATTAAAAAATATTCTTCTTAGTTTGATGGTCATATTTCCGAACCTAATTGATATTTCTTTAGTGGTGATATAATAAATGTATAGGGTGTTTCATTAAAAAAAAAAACATAATTGTTGTCGTACCCTGTATATCATATGAGATAATAAAAATCGCGTAAATGTTGCCCTAATTTAACCAACCCTGTATCTGTGACCATTTCGGAGATCCTAATGATGCGCATCGAATTTGTAACATCCAGTAGAGACTAAAAAAATAAAGATACATTTTTTCTTCTGTTTTTTACAATACTTATAAACCAATAAGCATGAGAATAAAATTATAGTGTAATTTATGAATTCTGATGTACGCAGCCCTTAAAAGGTAATTGGTAATAATGCAAGTTAAATCAGTGTTGGACCTCACATTAACTTTTATTTTTTTCTTTCATTTCTTTTTCAATGGCCATTTCAAGAGCGAGTGTGGCCGTTGGCTATCCCAAGTAAAGGCCATTATGCATGCCAAGACCCGTAATTTTGGCAGTTTGGCCGGTCACTAACCTTTACAACATTGGCTTCGCCTCTCACATTGTGTAGTTTTTGCGGTTTAACCACTAAACGGTATTTTAAACGATACGTAAACAAAAAGTTGGTTGGTTGGTTTATTCATTCTTGGCTCTGGTCCCTTTTGGTACAATTTACCAGCACATTCAGGGGAAAAGCTGGATAGTCGAACTCTGTAGCTTCCAGAAATTCCGGATTCTTTCACTATTTATTTAATCTTGAACTTATAAAGTGGCATGAATTTCGGCTATCTTCCCTGGAACTGCTACTAGTATCGCGCATAACCGGTTTCTTTCAGTGCTGACCCCCCATCGACGCCCGCCTTTATTTTCCGCTATTGGAAAACACCTCGTGCAGCACGCCAAACAGGAAACATCAGGTTATAGGAATCATCATTCACAGCGCCTGGTTCCAGAAAAAGATGCCTTCTCAAATTCAGCTGTGAGTGTCCTAAACAAAAAAGTTATCACATATTACTTTAAAACCATTTAGAGGATTGTTGAGTTTAAACTTGTTACTTTTTACCCATAAGGACTTACTAAATCTTTATGGGTCATTATCATTATAAACCGCGCGGTCATGCAAAACTGTCACATGTGAATAAAGAGTCAATGCTAGCGCGTAACTATGGTTGTGGGTATCACAAAATACCTCGACTCTTTATACAAATGTGACAGTTTTGTATGACCGTCTGTACTTTTGCTATCGCACATACTTTTCTCCTAAGTTAAAAACAAAATTAATTTATATTTTTGCTAGTTAAAAACCTGATGATGCGTTTGGTCCATTTATTTATACCTACATTTTTTTTTAGAATTTCGTTTTATATCATAAATTGAGGTAGTAAACATACAAAAATCAATTCTGGTAAGGGGGCCCAAGAGGGGGATTTTGGGATTCACCAAAGCGCGGCAGATTAATATACCGGAGTATACCTTGTACCTCAACCAAATATAAGCCCTTTAGAACTTTTCGAACGCGTCAAATTGAGATACATAGAGTTAATTACATGCAAAATAGTGTATAATCAACTAATCTGACAATTTGAGAGTGACGTAAAGAAAGAGAAGGGACGTAAGGAAAGAGAAGGGCTACAAAGTTGTAAAAAACGTCATTTTGACATTATCAAGCGTGGTATTTTGAAGAAAATAATCCAAAAATAACGAAAAATATATAATTCGATACGATCCGAACGATTTCCACAAGCCAAACTAATAACAGTATTTTTTGATTTAAAAATTTATAGCCGCTATTCTCACCGATGAATAGGTATACCGAGAGGTATACATTACCATTTTTCTTCTTATCATCTAAGCTTTGCAACCCAATGGGTCCCCATTAAGCATCGTGGGCTCCCCTACTATCCGTTATCTGTCACCACTTGTACTTTATGTCATACTACAGGATGTCCCACCGGGGACTGCTGCGATCAATTTTTCTAAAAGTAGGCTTTGGAAAGTTTTGAAAATTTGGTTACATTTTAAAGCCAGGGGCATACAGCTAAAATTTTTGACAGTTCTACCACTTCCGGTTGTACCGGAAGTTAATGTCAACTTCCTTTTTTAAAAGGAACACCTAATATGTTATTTATTTTTATATTCTGCGTAAAATTTTAAACCTAATTAATGTATAATGTTCTGGTTAGTTCTGGTTAGTCCAACCGTTTTTGACTTATTTTAAATTTTATGTTAAAAATGACGTTTGCAATCCATTACATAACCATCATTTTTTTCTAAAGAACAGCCTATAATATGTGTTGAGGTTAAGTTTTTCGTAAAGAAAGAACTCTGTTAGTGGATTGTGTTGATATTTTTACAATTAATAAATACAGAGTAGTCAAAAATAATCGTTAAATATTATAACGGCAAAAACCTTAGAAGTCTTTTTTCAAATTAACGCTATCTTTTTTACCTCAACCTATTAAGCATCCAAAATAAAGATAAATTTGTAAAGGATGTCTATGCCAAAAAGGACGTCGCACAATTAGCATTGCAAATGGCTTTCGGTTGAAATGCCTCCAAATTTAAATATGTTGTAGATCAGTCCTTTCTGATCAACATTTTAATGGAACTCTTTTTGATCTGACCTGTAATTTCGGAGATATAGAATTTTAATGTTGACATTTTTAGATTTCAGAGATTTTGCAGGAAAACTTTATATTTTTATGTAGCATCCAAAATAAAGATAAATTTGTAAAAGGATGTCTATGCCAAAAAGGACGTCGCACACTTTCGGTTGAAATGCCTCCAAATTTAAATATGTTGTAGATCAGTCCTTTCTGATCAACATTTTAATCGAACTCTTTTTGATCTGACCTGTAATTTCGGAGATATAGAATTTTAATGTTGACATTTTAGATTTCAGAGATTTTGCAGGAAAACTTTATATTTTTATGTAGCATCCAAAATAAAGATAAATTTGTAAAAGGATGTCTATGCCAAAAAGGACGTCGCACAATTAGCATTGCAAATGGCTTTCGGTTGAAATGCCTCCAAATTTAAATATGTTGTAGATTAGTCCTTTCTGATCAACATTTTAATCGAACTCTTTTTGATCTGACCTGTAATTTCGGAGATATAGAATTTTAATGTTGACATTTTAGATTTCAGAGATTTTGCAGGAAAACTTTATATTTTTATGTAGCATCCAAAATAAAGATAAATTTGTAAAAGGATGTCTATGCCAAAAAGGACGTCGCACAATTAGCATTGCAAAAGGCTTTCGGTTGAAATGCCTCCAAATTTAAATATGTTGTAGATCAGTCCTTTCTGATCAACATTTTAATGGAACTCTTTTGATCTGACCTGTAATTTCGGAGATATAGAATTTTAATGTTGACATTTTTAGATTTCAGAGATTTTGCAGGAAAACTTTATATTTTTATGTAGCATCCAAAATAAAGATAAATTTGTAAAAGGATGTCTATGCCAAAAGGACGTCGCACAATTAGCATTGCAAAAGGCTTTCGGTTGAAATGCCTCCAAATTTAAATATGTTGTAGATCAGTCCTTTCTGATCAACATTTTAATGGAACTCTTTTTGATCTGACCTGTAATTTCGGAGATATAGAATTTTAATGTTGACATTTTTAGATTTCAGAGATTTTGCAGGAAAACTTTATATTTTTATGTAGCATCCAAAATAAAGATAAATTTGTAAAGGATGTCTATGCCAAAAGGACGTCGCACAATTAGCATTGCAAATGGCTTTCGGTTGAAATGCCTCCAAATTTAAATATGTTGTAGATCAGTCCTTTCTGATCAACATTTTAATGGAACTCTTTTTGATCTGACCTGTAATTTCGGAGATATAGAATTTTAATGTTGACATTTTTAAATTTCAGAGATTGTGCAGGAAAACTTTATATTTTTATGTTTGTCCCGTCACTGAGAGTGACGTAGTCTAATATGAAAATATATTGTACAGAAGTAAATAGCCTTATTCTTTACCTAAAAATCGGTGTATAGAAATTTCGTAGGTAAAATAGGAAAAAATAGGCAAAAACCAGTTTTCCTGCAAAATCTTTGAAATCTAAAACTGTCAAATATAAAATTTATATCTACGAAATTACAGGTCAGATCAAAAGAGTTTCATTAAGATGTTGATCAGAAAGGACTAATCTACAACCTATTAAAATTTGGGGGCATTCCAACCGAAAGCCATTTGCAATACTAATTGTGCGACGTCCGTTATAGTTTTCGACATATGAACAATTTAATGTTTATCTATTCTAACAATGTTTTTAAGTGCGGGTAGGTATGGTGTAGTTGGCTATGGTCCCGCATTTCGTAGTCAGGGCCAACTAGAAGCCAAACTATACCGTACTTTTAAAAGCATTGTTAGAATAGATAAATACGAAGTTGGTAATATTTCGAAAACTATATATACATTTTGACCATTCTTTATTTATTAATTTGAAAATCTCAATACAGTCTACTAAAGAAGTTCTTTCTCTACAAGAAACACAACCCCAACACATAAAAGGATTTGGTTTACAGAAAATTTCGGGTTATGGCTTGCAAACGTCATTTTTGACATACAATTTAAAATAGGTCAAGAACGGTTAGATATTAAAAAAATTGACATATAATGTCGAACGTCGTTTAAGAATTTCCTAAAACTAAAGGGATATTTTCTTTGTTATATGTAAGCACTTTCATTTTTTTGACAAATCAATGACGTCAGCCTTACAGCAGCTCACAGCGGTGGTTAGCGACGTCGGGAGATGTCTAACCACTATCTAATAGGATGAAATAACAAGGAGGGGAAAATAAAGCCGAATTTGAGGTTAAAGTTAAACAAAATTGACTAAAAGTATACTAAAAACAATAACAATAGTATGTATGGGAAACCATGTGAAGCATTAATTTACCTGCCATTGGCGGTAGCACTTTTATTTTTTAGATTCACATTATAATGACGTCAGCTGTTAGACAAGCTTGTTAGCAGATGTAAGACAGAAGAATTAGAAAAATATACCTTAAAGCTTTAATTTTAAAATTCTAAATCCAAATAATAGTTAAATTTAAAATCTTTTTTTATTTAATTTTATCCTGACAACGGTGGCAGACTTGATACCGAAACGACAATTTTTAATTTTCTTGTTACTTGTTTTAAATTTTTTAGGTTTTTGGTTTTTGTGTTTTGGAAAAAAATCAGATTTGGCCTGTACCTCAATAAATAACATAAATTAGTACATTTTTATTATACAAAAAAAAACTAGTGCCGACCATAAAGGTTTAGGGTAAATATTTTTAAGGAAAAAATGGTACTCCACTGTATTCTTTTAAATAAAAATACTTTTTGGATTTCCATTCATATCCAATTTTGCTACAGTTTTTATATCTTAATTTAAATATGCTTATTATTGCTTGCAAAAGAGATATCAAAAACTCTACTATTCCTCACGCACGTTTTAATCCAACTTTGAACCTTCGTTCTTTATCTCTGACATTCCTTTTTTTTATCCATTTTCTATTTTATTTATTTAGAGAATCAATGTTGGCTTTTACGTAACATCCAAAGTAACAGACGTTATTTCCTCCACATGGAAAAACTATCGACCACTAAAAACAGCGCCGTGAAGTTCGACGCCCTGAAGTTCTGACACACGCATTTTCCTATCCGATCCATTTTTCTTGTTTTTTTGTCGTAAAAAAAGGGTGGTAACACGCAATTCCCCAGAACTTACCACCCTGTGCTTTGTGTTATTAGCATCATGTTGTAATAAAAAAGTTAAACTAAGATTTTAATTAGCGTATATGTACGCCATTAATAGAGAGATATGGGTACTTTGGTTACCGCCTACGTTCGTTATTTACGTAAGGCGCTATTTAAATACCGCATACGGTATTTAGTGTTTGTTTTTAGAGACATGGAAGAGGCCGTATTACGAACGGTTAATTACACCTGTCTGCGAATTTACAAAATTAAAAAGCAAATAATCGTTTAATGTGCGAATACTAAAGTTTTCCCCGTTATTTCAAACACATTTTACTGTAAATTTTCCCACTTTTCCAGATGAATTTTGACTAAGACATATTTTAGAAAGCTAGGTTATTGTCGGCCGACAATCTTAACCTTTTCTTCTTTTCCACCTGCAACATTTATCCAAAAATAAAAAAGCAAGACTTTATCAAAAATTAGTAGTTTACCTTTACTCTGTGGCTCTATTACAAAAATAGTAGTAGTAGAAATCGTCGAAATAAATAATATAACCTTAAAAAATAAACAAAGAAAAATATTGTGCGCATGGCAATTCTATGCAATTCTATTCGCTATTTTAAATAGCACGCGGCGTTATCAGCCCGCAAATTACTCCATGAGGTAACGTTATTACCACCAGCGACGGAAAAAAATCGAATCGCGCATAACTTAACTGTCATAATAGTGCTTACGTTAATACCGCATGACGTTACAGCACCACCCATATCTCTCTAATAACTCATTAATTAGTGTAAACACCCAAAAATTGTTTAAATTAGCAAACTATAGTAACATTTTAGCGCTCTTAGGGATTAAGGCCGTGTTTCCACGGGCCACTTTTTGAAGTTGATATGGGCCAGAAAAAGTAGTTGGTGTGTGGTCTAATGTCGCCATCCTGTAGTTCTGTTTCCAACAATGCTAAAATTTAACTCCTTTTTACACGGGCGTTTTGACAACAACAATTAAACTTCTGCCGCCGCGCCGTCGGTCGACGATCCCGTCCGCGATTTATAAATTCCTACTGCGTGTCAGCACCTTCATGGAGTTGAAACGCAGTAGCAAATACGAACAGTATCGCTTTTATTTACCTCTTTAAACCCTACGTGAGTTTGGTGCTGCACTCTGGAAGGAATTTAAAAGCATGCAAATGCATAAGCGGTTTGTGAATTCCTACTGCGTGTCAGCGCCTTCATGGAGTGGAAACGCAGTAGCAAATACGAACAGTATCACCTCCCTTTACCACTCTAAACTATACGTAAATTTTGTGCCACAGTTTGGAAGAAATAAGAAAGCATGCAAACACATAATTTTATTACGAATTAAATTTAACCTGGTAACAAAAGGTCTGTTCCCAAAAACATTACAAATCAGTCAAAGTGAATAAAACAGCTCAAATACAGTGAGATAATTAATACATAACCATTTTGGAAAAAACATTACAAATCAGTCAAAGTGAATGAAACAGCTCAAATACAGTGAGATAATTAATACATAACCATTTTGGAAAAAGTCATAGTTTTTAAGTTCTCTTTAGGAATTTTGTTATTACATATTCGGTTTCATCTAAAAGACAATTTTATTTTTAAAATATTTAAATTAAACTTTTAGTTCTGTAATTGTACATTTTTATTGGCAAGCTATTAAGCTATTATTTTTATTTGTTTTGTCTTTTTACTATGGTTATACAGTATTTTTTATATTTATTATTTATTAACCTAATAAATATTTTAACTTTTAATTTAAATTTGATACGAGGTATTACAAAATGATGTTAGCAAAGCCAAAAAATCTGACAAAAGATTATACAGTGCTTGTCTAAATTCAGGACTTCAACTCCTAACTTTTGAATTGTTTGGTGTTTTTCATGAAGATTTGAGGGCTTTAGTGAGACAACATAAACCAAATTTTAGACAGGAAATGACAAATATAAATGTCAAACTCACAGCTAGGCGCCATTAAAAAAAAATTAAATGGAAAAAGTCATACTGTAAACTTTTTATTTAAAAAACAAACATTGACGCACTACTTATAGGTTATAAACAGTTTAAAATTCACATAAAACTAAAATAAAAACAACCTTATGATTCAATTAAATGTAATAAGGCGGTAAAGTAAAAAGATTTGAGGCGGGGGCGAAGCGTTTCCTGTTGCCATGCAGTATAAATTCCATAATAAAAACAAATTTGCTTGTACTTAAAATATCCCAGGTTACAACATGCGTAGCAATTATAGGGCTGATTTCTGCGTTCAACTTTATGAATTCCTACGCGATATTTGTGCTGGCGCGTAGTAGTATTTTTATAGTGTTCTAAAATAAAAACTCTCGTTGAATCCTCCTGCATTTCAGCACGGTAGAGTGTTGTAGCGTAGTAGGAATTCATAAAACGCATCCCGTCCACTGACTACAAAACAAATGCAGCGGTTGGACGAGCTACTTTTTGTGGTCGGATCGACTATCAAACCACTTTTTGTGGCCCATATCATCTTCAAAAAGTGGCCCGTGGAAACACGGTCTTAATCTCCAAGAGCGGCTCACACTTTTTTCTAATTTTAAAAATCCGAAAAATTCTGTTAATTTAAGGTTTTCTGAAATGTAATCATTTTGAGCAAAACATTCCGACGCGAATGGAAAAAAAAACCTCGGTAAAAGTGTATTGCGGTTGGGTTTTCGCACTTTTTTATTCTCGAAAATATCACATAAAAATCATTGTTCTTTAATAATTGTAAGAAAAACATGACTTGTACGTGTTGGGCCAAAAGTGAATACTCCATTTTAAGTGTGTCTCTTTTTTGTCTTTCTTTTTAAATTTCTTTAATTTTGTCTCAGGATTGTGGAGAGAAACTTGACAAATTCATAATCGACCACTTATCAGTTTCCCCAAAGCACAAAAATTTACAAAATTTATTTTCTAAATCACAAATCTATAATTTTAACCCAGCGTCAATACCATGCACATTTTAATACCAATAACCCTAAACACAAAACATTCGAGGTAAT
This sequence comes from Listronotus bonariensis, assembly GCA_014170235.1. Lineage (NCBI taxonomy): Eukaryota > Metazoa > Arthropoda > Insecta > Coleoptera > Curculionidae > Listronotus > Listronotus bonariensis. Next base: position 5,060 of record JACEGR010006517.1, on the reverse strand, counting down.
GTGGCTAGGTTTGGAGAAACGGGAAGCGTGAGAGATCGCTATAAAACAGGTAGACCACGTTCAGAAATTAGATAATATCGAGCTATTAAGAGGTTAGGTGAGTTTTAAAGACTCAAATCAGGTACATTTTTACGATTTTTTATATATATGTATATATATATATATATATATATATATATATATATATATATATATATATATATATATTATATATTTTAAGTCCCGTGTTAACAAACTTCCTCTTACCCTGCTTAAGACACCCACGGTACGTTAGTATTTAGGCTTTCAGCCTTCGTGGATTGTCCAAAGATAAGAAAAAAATATTTTATTTAAACAATTTATCATATGGCAGATACAAGTTACATAAGAACATAAGTATTTTGTGAAATTTTGATAAAAAAAATATTGAAAATTAAGCTGTTGACACCCCACCTCCGACAACCCTTCAAAAAAGTTGTCTCGGCGTCGTCAGGATGACTCATGATTCATCTGAAATACAAAAACCAAAAATTTTCTGTTAGTAGATGCCTAAAGCTCGTACTTCACCAAAGGAAAAAAAATGTGTTTTTGGTGGCGCCGCGGCGTTAATAACAAAAAAACCCCTTTTTGAGTAAAATTTGCACACTTTATGGCCTTAAAAAATTACTTAAAATAGAGAAAACAAAAATTTCTTCGTTCAAGCACGAGATATTGTTATTTTAAAAAAGTGTGCAAATATTAAAAGATCAGTTCATAAGCTTCCAAGAAATTGTGACAACTGATTTCAAAAATGTAGTTTCGAGGAAAACACGATTAAAGTTTTAAATGCTGCACTGACTTGGTTGATGGGCGGAATTTCTAAAGGGTCTATCTCTTAGAATTTTACTCGGATCGATTTAAAATTTAAGGAGAATATTTGAAACATATTTTGGTGTTTAATAAGACAAAAACAAAATAATCGATTTTTTGAAATTTTGAAACCCATCTAACCCCTCAAGAGAGTATCAATAATGATCACTCAATTTCAACTAGAAGACGATCAAATGAACTACAGTTCAAGATCACCCGACCTAACGGCGCCCGATTTATTTCAGTGGAGCTACCAAAAAAAAAACGGCGGTGGTAAACGGAGCGCAAGGCCTTCACTAAAGTTTTATTGAACAGGTAAATGAGGCGCAGGGATCTTGGGGTCAATAAAATCGTAAAGGTAAACAGGGCGCAAATGTTTTCTTTAAAGTAAAGGTATCGAAATAAAATGTTGGTCTATTTTTGGACTTTTTCTCAATATTAAAATCTTGAGCGGAAATCGTTTTGCACATCTATTCACTATTACAATGAGAACTGAACTAATTAAGTGGTAGGTATACAAATTATTAGTGTCAATTATAGGAATTCTTACCTGCCCTGACACACACCTTCTCTCGGGAAGGGCTGGCGCCCCATTTACCTATGATATAAACGTAACCTTACAGGCGTGCAGGTAAAAAGATATTTTCGCGCCCCGTTTACCTCCGTCCAAAAAAAGTATACAACAAAAACCGCGGAGACTTGAGGAATTAAAAGCCAATATTAAACGAAATTCGGGCAATACCAATAAAAACATTAACGTTAGTGATGAAAATGTAGTGGGTTAGAGCCCAAAAAAATAAACTTTTTAATAAGGAGCGCTCGATCCCATTTAAGCCTATGTTCACTAAATTTTGTGACGTAATCTTCTCCCGTAATTCTTTGTTTACAATCGTACTGAAAGCTTTTTTCGCGGTTTTGGTGTTATTTTTTGCTTTTTAGTCATTGGACTTTTATAAATGTTTAGTTTTTACTGTTTATAGTTAAATTGAGTAGTTATTAGTACTGCAGTTACAGAGAATTTTAAAATCTGTAAACAGGGGTCACTGACCTTTGAAAATTTCATTTAATTCGTTATTAAGGGTAAGATACCATTTTTTTGAATGTTTGTTAAGTTATTTTATATTATTTAATGCAAGTATTGGTTTATTTTGTCAGATAAAAAATACTATGGCAAAAAGATGACGTCACAAACATAACCTATATTTTCGGACAAATATAGAAAATCGAGCGCTTCTTATTAAAAAGTATATATTCCTTGGTTAGAGCTTAACCAGAACTAACCTTTCTTGTTCCGTGGTTAGAGCAAGGCTGTGTAAAAAAGAAGGCGGTTATCTACGAGACATTATTTTTTACACATATATATCCAAGAAATAAACTTTTTGTTATTGTTTGAAAAAGTATTATTTTGAACTTATTAAATACAATATTTATAAAATAAATGGGTTACCTTCTTTTGGTCGACCCAGTAGTTTGTTGCTTGGTTTTTACCAATGACCTTTTATCCTTTACAGTGAATAGTCTAAGGTTTTTACAAAAACCAAATAGATTGCAGATTTTGTCAATCTTTTTGTGCATTAAAAAGATTACAAATCTATAGCTAAATTGTACTTACGGATTTGTGTTTAGAAGGCAAAAATGTATGATTACGAATTCAGTAAATTTTAAAAGTTGACACCCGCTATATCAATGTAATAACCAAATAATCTGAAAGAATCTAAAAATAAAGAGAAATGTTAATAACGATTAAAATATTATTTTTAAAAGAAAAAATATCTCCTCTTTTTATGTAATGCTGCATTAGTTAAGTTTTGTCGCGAATTTTAATTGCCAGCTCCATATCATGCAACTGGGCATAACTGCACGAATGCAGCTGATCGATATTCAAGTCTAGTCATTTTGGCCCAGATTGACCTGCTGCTTTAAAATGGGTCATATTTAGGTTAACACTAGAAAGGAAAAGTGAGTTCGAGATACACTGCAAAGGAGATCACAAAACGTTCCAAACAAGGGCAAACAATAGTAGTTTTCGATTTTAAATTTATACTTATTTAAAGTTAACGGTGTGACGAGAGTCAATATATTTGTGTTCCTTTTTTTCCTTCACCAGCTGGCATACATTTTTTAAATTTTTATGTTTGTGTGGTTCATCTTCGGTAATTCTTTTGACATGGTTTTTTCCATCCACTGCTTAAACACCTCACATTCTTATTCATATCCTTTGCTGAGACCTATTTGGCAAAATACTTTATGATTCTATCCTTGCGGTGTGCTTGCGGTTTCCAAAATATTTTAAGGGATATTGTTGTCGTCTTTGGAATCCATTTTGCATTGGAATGATAACACCGGCAGACAAAAAAGTTTGATGTGCACCGGACGCGACATATCTACGGGTATATTCAGTTAAGGCCGTACACCTCTTAATTTCGAGTAAATTGCAAAAAACAAAAAATGATACAAATTTTCTTCTATTTCTTACCGTTTTTTGCAATTTATTCAAGATGGGAGGGTGTACGGCCTAAACTGATTTCAATTCGAATTTAGCGGGTCGAAAAACATGCCTGTAGATAGAGTCGCGTCCGCTGTGCAAAAACCTTTTTGTGCACCAGCCCATAAAATAGAAGACGATCAAATGAACTATTACATTACAAGTGTGGAAAATGACTAATTTCACACGAGTGGGAATATTGTAGCACGAGGCGTTAGCCGAGTGCGACAAACCCACGAGTGTAAGAAAGTCATTTTCACACGAGTACTGTACACTATTTTTCCTACGACCACAAATTATTCACCAAAAAAAAAATTAAAGTTTGTCTGTTCAGAAAAAATAAAAAACAATTGAGAACTTTGCAACACTAGGGTGATATTTACTTTGCAACACTAGTGTGATATGTACTTCTCCTCACTGACATATTATACTGTTTTGACAATATTTTTACATCGAAAATCACCTACCTAGAAGCATTATATAACTTTTATCATTTTGGAATTTAAAAAGGCCCTCACTTAATAAAAATTGTATGGTTTTGTTAGGTAATAACGGTAATAGTTTAATACGGTTTTCTGCTATTATAAGGGTTTTTTAAAAATTATCGATACTTACATATTTTAGACACTCTTCTAAATAAAACGTAAGTGGCGCATATCCAAAATATTCCCTTTTAAAAAACATTACTAAACAAACTTACGGGACCGGGGAGTGAAAAGGGGTGCTGGGTGGGGTAAAATTGGTAAAACGAGTTAATGAAACTGAACATCACATGTAAAATTAAGTAAAAATAACAGTTTTCCCTCATATTTTTAAGAAAAAATATAAAAAATATGAAAATTGTAAATGCATAACCTAAAGTCCTAAAAGTAAGAAAAAAACTACTACTAAACGTCAGTTACCATGCAAAATATGGAAAGCATTTGGCAACGTCGGAAGAGTCTGATTCTATTTATGAATGAATAAAAGAAAGTGGATTCATAAAGTGTGTATTAGCCTTAGGTTTAATTAGGGATTAAAAAAGATTTAACTAGTTGTTTGAGTACACGAAGAAAGAGAGAAAGGAATTTGATCTATAGGCTTTTTTTCTCTGGCGCTTTAGGTCGAACGGTCAAGCGGCAAGGCTGCCTCTATAAAGTGCGTGCTCAAAGGTAGAAGGGAGATTTTTAATTTGATCTACTTACCTGACAACACTGTGCCACTGAGCAAGCAGTCAGTGAAAGTTGTTTTTGTGGTTATGTCTATTTTTGTTTATGTTTTTATTTTTTCAGAAATTTTATTATTACTCTTTTTAATATTAGAAGAAAGCTTATACTGTGTAGTAACTTAACGTCAATAAAATTATTTTCGCTAATTTGGGTTCTACTGTTTAAGGTAAGTAAAAAGTATTTTTAACTGTCACTACAATAAATATGTCACTTGCAAAACCAATAGCAGTTTTTAGAATGACATCATAATATATATCACACGAGTGTTGTAAAGTACTTTGCAACACTAGTGCTGTAAAGTACTTTGCAACACTAGTGTGATATAACGCATTTTCTATGCATGAAACCAGTGTGCTATTTGCTATTTTCACAAGTGGTCGTAGGAAAAAAAAGTTTTCCGTACACCTGACGCGACCTATCTAGGGGCATGTTTTTCGACCTGCTGAATCCGAATTTTAAATTGGTTTAGACCGTTCACCTTTCAATTTTGAGTAAATTAAAAAAACCATTAGAAATGGTAAAAATTTTCACCCAGTTTT
>JACEGR010006516.1:0-59797 GCA_014170235.1 Listronotus bonariensis | reverse complement strand
ATACATCAAAATTTTGACTAATCCTACGATCATTACCTTTATTTACTCTATCCTAAAAACAAATCTTTGTTTTTTTCTCTTTAAATAATTTGGATCAGAGTTATCTTCCTCACCGCCAAACACCTTTTATGAAGGTCCTCTAGGAGATCTGCAACTTTTTGGTAATTTTGAAAATAATACGCTTCTGAAGAATACCTTGCAGAATTTCTTGGTGAAACAAGCCTTTTATGATGTAAATGAGTATCTATCAATGTAGGTTGTGATTTCAAATAGTAAATGTATTCAAGTTGAGTTGAGTTGAGTGAGTGTGTGTCTTCCAGAGTTCTAAGGATGCATACTTTGCTACTGTCCACTCACATATTTCATATGCTGCTGTTGCGTGGAGGTCATAGCAGCGGTGCTGCACTGGTCTTTGGTTTGCAGAGAAGGGCTGTCAGGGTGGTTTGTGGTTTGGGTTATAGGGATGACTGTAGACAGGCATTCATGGACAGCGGGATTTTGACATTTCCATCGCTGTTCATTCTGGAAATCCTACTGTATGTTAAGACGCATATTGACCAGTATGTAACTCACAGCTCTCAACACGACCACGACACTCGTCATAGGTTGGACATTGTGCCGAGATACTGGAGAATAAAGAGGTGTCAGGATGGCCCTGGGTATCTCGGCATACACATTTTTAATAAGCTTTCTGTATATCAAAGACAGGCGCCCCTTAAAGAATTCAAATCAAGGCTAAGGGCGTTTTTGATCAGCAGGGCGTTTTACTCGTTCAGGAGTTCTTAAGCACTTCTATAATAGATTTTTAATGAGTGTTGCTAGGTATGTGCTTATAGGTGTGTATTTTTGTGTATTGAAACTTTGTATTTGTGTAAACATATTTTAACTTAAATTAAATGTTTGAGTCTGTCCTTAGTTGTAAATGTTTTATATATTTTACCTGTTAATATTTTATTGTGTATTTTCTCTACATTTGTGAATTTTTTATTATTTGTTATAGTTTATCTCTACCTTGGCAGGTTGACTTGCTAAATATGCTTGGCCTGTTCTCACTTTTAAATGTTTTGTTTTTTTTAATGTGTTTTAGCAGCTAATATTTATATTGTGTATTTTTTCTTATATATATATATATATATATATATATGTATATATATATATATATATATATATATATATATATATATATATATATATATATTTTTTTTTATTTTTAGCAAGTTAATGTTATTGAATAGCTTTGTTATATTTTATTTTTACCTCTGGGCAGGTTTGTCGTGCTGAATATGCTTGAACTATAACATAATATATTATAACACATAAGAACAACTGTCATACGCAATGACTGCATAGTCTGGCATGTTCAGCAGAATGAATTTGTCCCTTAATTAATTAATTAATTATGACGTGTGTAAAACAATTGTATATTGACATGAATAAATAAGTTTGAAGTTTGAAGTTAAAGTTACACATTTCCATTGTTTTTGTACTTTATTTTTATACTTGGTAGTAAAATGGCGGCTATCCAAAACAAAAAAATCGTTTCTTACAAAAAATGCAATCTTTAAAGTGGCAAAAAAATCGACATTATCGGAAATCTAATTAATACACTATAAGTAAAGTCTGTAGTATCCGGCTATTTCGAAAACTATTTGCCGGATCAATGTGAATATTCAGACAATATTCTCAAATATATATACATTTCAAATATGCAAAAACAAAAATTGAATTCTTTCAAAATTACCCACTCCCATTGATCTTCTTTCTTCCTTCTTCACACATTTTTGGAGACCCAAAAAAAGGGTCCCTACTTTTAATTCCACAATTTTTAAAAACTAACTTTACATTAAAAGACGATCATTTTGCCGTCCCTGTAAACATGCTGCTTCACCGGCTCCCTCGGGCCGGCCCTGGTTAAGTGGATCGTTTGATCGTTTTCTGTAAATGTGCAAGTTTTTTAATGACTAACTTGTTGGTAATTTAATACATGTATTATCTGAGTGTGCCTAGTATGGCCTTGTAAGTTTTGACCAGGTGACATATACCAATAAGCTGTCTCTGGGCCTTTGAAATTTGTGAAGCATCTTTCTGCTTTTTCATTGCCTTTAATTAACAAATGTCAATTAAATTTATAAATTACTATTTCATATCGTTTTTATGAACAGTAAGAGAAATCTAAAGCAATGAGTAAAGTCTTGTTTCACACTAGCTGGAAATGGATAGCCGGTGGCGGACTGACGCTATCGAAGTGTATGGAGTCTTATGAGACCTTTCACATGTTAAGAATCCGAATAGTCTGCGACCTTTTATAAGGCTCCATATAGTTTTTTACCAGTCTGTCCGGCCCGGCTCGGCAAGAGTAAATGAGGGTAACAGCACTGCACACTATAACCCAAACTGCACAAACTTTCCATTGAGCAATCCCCCATATAAGTAAAGCATGCGTCCACACTATTTCTTGACCTTGCTGCAGAGCTGGGCTACACTACCAAACAATGGTTAAGCTGTGGAGCGGACATAAAGCATCGCGAAACCCGTACTTTACTTATATGGGATAATGCCCAATGGAAAGTTTGTGCTGTTTGGGAAGTTTATAGTAGGAGAGCTAGTGAACCCTTCGAGTAACAATAGACCTGTAAGGCTGAAAATTTGTATAGTGATAAGTCATAGCATGCTTAGTACAAAAATCATCACCTGGCAGGCATCAGCTGTGCACATCATCACCCTGTATATTTTTGAAAATTAAAAAAATATATAAAAACAAAAAGACTTGAAGCTGTAAGCTTGAAATTTTTAAGATTTAGTTCATTCATAGTTAGGTTTGAAAAAAATTGATAGGCGTTTTCGATGAGCACAAGTACCTGCCAGGCGAACTGAGAGGTGCGGCTGATTTGAATGGCCATATTTCCAAAACTAATAAAGTTAGGTGTATCTAATATGGTATTTTCTTAAAACTCTTTTATAGATCTTTTAAACGGTGAAACTGATGATGATATACAGGGTGGAAAAAAGTTTTTTTTTATTATTGAAGCACTCACACAGGGTGTCCCAACTCTTTTTATACACGAAATAACTTTGCTCCTGTCCAAGATACAAAAATAAACTTAAAATAAAAAATGTTTATCTACATACACTCTTTTCTTAAAAGTACCCGTTAATATAAGAAAATAATATTTTGGTTTGAATTCTTTTTAAATAATTTTGTCACTGTCAAAGTAACAAATAATATAATAATATGTAATTAATTACCTTTCATTGTAAGAACTACTAATAGGTAAGTCAGTTATTTAGTAGTTTATTTTAGATACATATTTACTAGATTAACCTAAAAACCAGCCATAATTGATGTATTGCTGTGTTATTAGTACATTTAGGTAAATATGTGTCTAAAATAAACTAAATTGCTAACATACCTGTTAGTACTTCCCTGATGAAAGGTAATTAATTTATGGTATTATTTTATTTGTCACTCTTCCAGTGACAGAATTATTTAAAAATAATTAAAACCAAAATATTATTTTCTTTCTTCACTTTTAATCGTTAATGAGTATATCAGCTTACAGTTGATATCTCAGAAACTAGCAATAATTATTAACGTATAGTGTGTTATATATTTTTGATGTAGATTTTCATACAGAGTCAAAATTTTTAAAAATATACAGGGTCTTCCATTTAAAAAAACTTACTTGCCATTAAAATGTCTGTTCTTGTTTATTAACTGACACCGTCAGTTAAAAGAGTGTATTCAAGTAGACATTTTTTATTTTGGGTTTATTTTGAATCTTGTACAGGGGCAAAGTTATTTCGTGTATAAATAGAGTTGGGACACCCTGTATATTATGTTACCATTAAAAATATCTTAAATAGAGCTTTAAGAAAATACCACATTAGGTACATTTAACTTTATTAGTTTTGGAAATATGGCCATCCACATCAGCCACATCTTTCAGTTGGCCTGGCAGGTACTTGTGCTCATCGAAAACGCCTGTCAATTTTTTAAACCTTACTATAAATGAATTAAATCCTAGAAAAATTTTAAGCTTACAGCTCCAATTTTTTGTTTTTATTTTTAACTTTCAAAAATATACAGGGTGATGATTTGCACGGCTGATGCTTTCCAGTGATGATTTTCGTACTTAGCATGCTATGACTCATCACTATACAAATTTCTAGCCTTACAGGCTCAACGTTATTCGAAGGGTTCACTAGCTCTGGGACAATTAACAATGTGATGAACATGGCCTTAAAAAAACATGTCCTTACTATTTTGCTTTTTCATTGAACCTGATAAAAGGGTAATTTTTACCAAAGAATCGTTAATAGTTATACATTTTAGCAATATTATCTGAGGAAGTTCCTAGGTAATGATCGATATTTCTTTTAAGGGGACTTTTAGTTAGTTTTGGTGCGTTATTACTAATATATTAAATATTGACACATAAAGATAATGTTAACAAATAATCACACCCGACCAGCAATTAATAAAGCTATAAAGTTAAATAATTTTTCTATGCTTAACTTTTAAGATAAGAAAATGATGGCACATAATTAAGTCTAAAAAAAATGATAAGTAAAATATTATAGGGCCTTTGACTCATTATTATTATTAGGTATGGATCCCAAGATGATAGACTTGAAGTTGAGTAAAAAATTTATTAAAAAATAATTATAAATATTTTTACATAAAAAAATTAATAATATTATGACTTTTAATACCTATTTTTATCTATTAAAAAAACTGAACAATTCTTGGAGGAGTGTTGTATTTCTACCTGTAATGTAAAATTGATTTCTGCAATTGAAAATAAGGTTTACTAGTTAACTTAAATGAGTAAACCAACCATTTTAGCTATTTTTAAAACTATGTATTAAGTTCAAAACGCACAAATGAATTATTCCATTGTTATTTATTAAATAAAGAGTGTTCATTCCAAAACCAAATCCAAAATTTATCAAAAATCATTTTATGTCAATATTGAAATCTCTTTTATCATTTCTATCGATTTATATCTATATATTTTAAAATAATACAGAGCATTGAGAAAAATCAATATGTAAGTATGAAAATCAAAACAAGAAGTGTCCATACTGCATGAAAATCACTTTTGTATTAATCAAAATCAGAAAAGTCCAATAGTAATTCTCCAGTATTTTTTTATTGTATATTAGTACCTTATTTTGAAAGCATACAACGTGTCCAAGATAAGGAGGGCCAGTATGGGCATCTTGGAAATGGTAGGAGATACAAATCGGTTAAATGAGAACAAAGCTGTGGTTTAATGTGCCTAATAATTAACTGTTTAGAAAGTTTTAAAATTACGAGAATCCGGAGATATCCGAGAAAAACCGAAAAATTAGATATTGATTTTATTTATTTACTGGTCACATTTAAAATCGAATTTTAAAATAAATTGCATCTTTGCATTGTCACTTTTCTGCTCTATCCAATGAATTGAAATGCGACGTTTCGTTTTCGTGGGACCATCCAACTTTATTTCTTATAATATGGTCCTAATATTCTTATATTTAAATTTAAAAGCCGCTTTTAATACAAATTCAATGATGTATCACACATTAAAGTTTAATCCTAATACGGACCTGTATTTTTAGAAATTCGTTAAAAATAATTAACTCTACATTTAAAGTTAATAAATTACCTCAATAAACCAAGCAGAATTTAACCAAAACCCACATTACTAACTTACAATTTCTAAATACGGTCCTGATACTTTAATATCGAAATTTCAATGCCAATTTTATTTTAAATTCACATTATAGTTTAACCGTAGTACGGACCTGTATTTCTAAGAATTCGCCAAAAATAGTAAGTTATACATTTTAAACTAATACATTAGTTTAGTAAAAACGCAATAACTTTACAATCCACAAATAATAAATGATTTACTTAAACAGTAACAATTTTTTACGGAACTTGTTTTAGCTTTTCTCTAGTCAGGTAAATCTAACAACAAGCAAGAGATATTTGATAAATTTAATCTGTAATTTATTTAAAATATTAGAAACACCTTAAAAACAAATAGTTAAGTTGGTAAAAGATAATTTGTTTTTCTTAGCATTGACAGTATGATTGTAAGATCGTTAATCTGCGTAAATGCAAAACAACGTTAAAAGCTTTTGCATGATAATTCTCAAATTAATGATCATACCACCATACCGTCAATGTTAAGAAAAACAAGTTATCTTCGACCAACTTAATTATTTGATTTTAAGGCTTTTCTGAATTTTAGATAAACTACAGTCAAAAATTATCAAAGATTTTTTTCCTGTTAGATTTAGCAGGCTTAACAAAAGCCAAAAAGTTTTGTATAATTTTTTTGTTTAAGTAAATCATTTGTTCGTTTATTATTTATTCATTTTCAAATTATTAGTTTAAAATGTAGAACTTACTATTTTCCAAATTTTGAGAAATACAGGTCCGTATTACGGTTAGACCATAATGTGAATTTGAAATAAAATTGGCTTTGAAATTTTGATATTAAAATATCATGGCCGTATTTAGAAAATGTAAGTTAGTAATGGTAGGGAGTTTTGGTTAAGTTCTGCTTGGTTTATTGAAGTTATTTATTAACTTAAAATGTAAAGTAAGTTATTTTTAAAGAACTTCCAAAAATACAGGTTTATATTAGGATTAATCGTCAATATGTAATACATCATTAAATTTGTATTAAAAGCGGCTTTTATATTTTAATATAAGAATATCAGGACCGTATTTGAAAAAAGTTGATGATGGTCCTACGAAAACGAAACGTCGCAGTTCAAATAAAATACCACCATTGGATAGAGCAAAAAAGTTGCAATGCTAAAGTGCAATTTATTTTAAGATCCGATTTTAAATAAGACCAGTAAATAAATAAAACCAATTTCTAATTTGGTTTTTCCGGATATCTCCGGAAATACTCGTGAATTTTATAACTTTCTAAACAGCATAATATTAGGCACATAAACCTCAACTTTCGCCCCATTTAACCGACTTCGTATCTATTACCATTTTCCAAATGCCCATACTGGCCCTCATTATCTTGGACACGTTGTATATGCCTACTTATTGTTTTTTTTAATTTTTTTTGTAATTTCCATATTTAATAATTATAATATTGATTTTACAGACCCTAACTGAACTATACTTGCGTTTTGGTCAAGAGGTCAAAAGATTTAAAGAAAAACAGGCTTTTACATTGTAAAAACTTTAAAAATGCATAATAAAACAGTCCTCCATTAGTTTTACCAAAGTTTAAACAAAAGTAGACGTTCAAAAACATTTTTTATTTAACTTATAAAAAATAAATAATAATTAGGTGAATTATTACGAACTGTATTAAGCTAACCTGACATTGATGCACATGCCTGCATACTAGTAGTTTTGTTAAAAACGATATAAACTTTTAGGTACTTTATCACATATAAAAGTGTATTGAATATTCAAATTTAAATGGCATGTTTTTATAGATATACAAAGTATATTAAGGAATTATCAATATTTAAATATAAAATACTTGTAATACTTATTTATACAGGGTGTTACAGAATGTTGTTAAGGCAATTATGGTAGATTCTACATCAGATATTATAAACAAAAAGTTACTATAAATATTGGTCCGCAAATTTTCTCGCTCTTAATATATTTTCAATAGTAGAATCGCCCTAAATTTTCTTAAAAACATTCTGTAACACCCTGTATATGTGCTTTTAAGCAATTGAATCGTTTATTTCAAAAATAGATAAGTTAAAAGTATACAATTTTGACATGAAGGACAAATTTGTGTTATTTGAAAAATATGCTTGAATTAAAAGAAACCACATTTTTAAAAAAGCAAGCATATTAATACAATTTATAAATAAAAAAGACAAATTTGAATTGGGATATATACTGTGTGTCTACAAGTTGGCGTCATATGGAAAACTTTTTATTATTAATTTTAAGCAAAATGTATTCTTTATAAAGAGTTCTGCATGATCCAAAACATAAAATACAATTATCAGATATCAAATTGTGTTAGTCATGTACGAGGTTTGACCAAAAATTAAATTTTTGCTTAAGTGTTAAGTACCTGTATTTTTGCTGACATCGTAAATTGTTATAAAGAAACGATGTTTAGAATTGAAAATTACTTTTAAATATGCATTTGGTTCCTTTCCAAAAAAATATTTTTTTCTGCGAGAATCGAGAAAATTTAAGTTTGTACATTAGTGCATTGATCATTGTTCTTGTTTTGATAAAAATAAATTTAAAAAGTTTACTTGAAACTGTCCTAATATATTTATAATCATGAAATGTAGTGCACTAATGTACAAACCTAAATTTTCATCATTATTGCAGAAAAAAACAAAATATGTTTTTTTGTTAATTACCTGAATTGCTTATTTAGAAGCAATTTTTATTTCTAAACATCTTTTCTTTATAACAATTTTCAATATTAGCAAAAATACATGTGCTTTACTCTTAAGCAAAACACATTTTTGGTCAAACCTCGTAGATGACTGATACAATTTTATTTAATAACTGATGGTTGCTTTTTAAGTTTTGGACCATGCAGAACTTTTGTAAAAATATTTTTTTTTCGTAAAATTATTAATAAAACAGTTTTCCATATAACGCCAACTTACGGACGGCTCTAGCAATGCAAAAAAGATCCAAAGTTGTGTCTTCAAAATACCGATACCAATTGCATTTATAAAAACAGTAAATTAATAATAATAATAATAATAAACAATTTTTATTTCAAAAGTCTGTTTCACCTTAAGGTTAAAACATAAAAGGAAGTGACGTCACAAAAAAGTACAATAATACTACCATATTACCTACAAAAAAACAATAGTAAATTATTTAACAAGTGCATAAAGTGATACTTTTTTTTACGAATGGGAAGTTTGACAGCACAAACCTTTAGGCGAGTGCGGCAATCCCATGAGTAAAAAAAACTTTGTGCATGTGTTACATACTATATTTTTTCCACGACCGTATAAAAATCCTAAAATACTATTTTATACATGTTTTATTTATCTAAACTCAATAATTTTAATTTTTGCAGCTCAGCCATTATATTGCAACAAAAAATCATAGCTTCCCTATTTTTTAAGAGACAATTATCCTCTTTAACTATGCATTTATTATTTAATTTTAGAAAATTGTATGTACTTACTTTTGTAGAAATAATACTAAAACAGTATACTTTCCTTTTCAATTTCTTAGTTATCCAACTTCATTATTACTATTAATTTTCAATAATTTCTATTAAATTTATTTGCAAATTTATTGTCAAATTGTAAAACTAGTGACACATGAACTAAAATAAATAATGACTAAATCAAAGGTAACTTGACCGTTTGGTTCAGGTGATGTCGCGTTTACTGTTACATTGCATAAATTGATATTTAAAGTTATTGTAGTAGGCATGAAAACAAAACACTAATTCAAAGTGTAAAAAAAAGCTTCAAAGTGTAAAAAATTTACTTTTTTAACACTTTATGTAGTGTACTAGAATGAAGTACTTTAACTTCATGTTAACGAGTTAAAAAACAGCAATTTTTTTTACGTTCGTGAAAAAAATATATTGACATCTCAACAACTTTCTAACAAATTTAAAATATTTAGCAATAATGTAAGGTTCAGTAGTTACTAATAAATTAAACTTATTAATATTATCAATTGTCTTTATTTTCATAAGCAAGTGGTTAAATAGCTTTATACAGGGTGTCCAGTAACTCAACCGACAAACTTTAAGGGGTGATTCTACAATGAAAAATAAGAAAAAACTTTTTATGAACATATGTCCTAACTGTCTTAGTTTTTAAATTAAAGGGTGTTAAAAATGCGAAAACTCTCCTCTTTCTATAGTTTTGTTCCAGCATGCTGTCAGAAATGTTTGCAACTGTTCGGATCATGCGCAGGTCAAATTTTACGTTCCAGCAGTGCCATGTTTGTAACATGATGAAATTGTTTCTTGTTCCAGCAGTAGTTTTAAGATGTTGGAAACAAGTTGGAAACTGTTTAAAAAGTTCTTCAAACTGAAAATTTTTAACAAAACCTTTCTTATATTGCGTACACCCAGTGTTTATTTTTCGTTCCAGCAGAAAACTGTAGCCAACATTTTTGGCTAATGTTTGTAACAATTTCTGCGTTTGTACGATTGTTGCTAACATGTTCCAACATTCTGCTGAAACAAACCTTATACAATTTACTGATACCAAGTCTCATTATGATATGTCTCTATAACTCTAGAAGTTATGGCTTGTCTAAATAGATTCTTTGACACCGGTATGTCTAGGATAATGGGATAAATATAGTCTATATTTCTAAAAGAATATAGATTTATTGGAAAACTCCTTGAATAAGTTTCTGTTTTTATACAATAATAATATACACTCCTGAATGAAAATTGCATCACCAGTCTTTCCAAAATTCTCATGTTATTGTCATAAAAATACCCTCTTTTTTTTAATTTAATATTTTTTTACCACCCTTTCAGGGTCATCCCACTCAGGTTTCCACTGTCGCCTCCCCTAGGTCCACTGCAGCCTTAAGGCATATTGTGCCTTGACCCCTACTCCTTCTCATTCACACACCATTCATTCCATAACTTGGATGGTTGCTGCTCGATCGTTTACGCCCGAGCAGAACACCGCTGCCCGGTCACCCATCCAAGTTATGGTCGCGCTCCTCGCTGCTTTACTCTGGTGTTCGACAAGGCCCACCGGAGCAAGCCACAAGCGCGACTCAAAAATACCCTTTTTACCTGCTCAATAATTGAAGTCTCTGTTGAGCAGGTTAGTTCTGATTAGTTTTTTTGTAAATGTATAGATCTAAGGGATTTTGTAAGTTTATAAAATAAATAAATTGTGTTTTATTTACATAAATTTTTGTAATTATTGTTACAGAACTCAAGGGGACTCGCTCTACGAAACTCTAGCTTTACCAAAAACTGCTTCAGCAGACGAAATAAAGAAAACCTATCGTCGTTTGGCACTTAAATATCATCCAGATAAGAACCCTAATAATCCAGATGCTGCTGAAAAGTTTAAGGAAGTTAATAGGTAAACATACAAAAATTTTCTTAGTAGTTACCGCTCATTTTGTGGACACCTATACCGAGTGGTCGTCGCCGAGTGGAATACTGGAAATCCCATGTTAATTTTAAGGGGTTAATTATTGGCTCCCTGTACATTTTGTACATATTGTATATGTAAAAACACTTTTTGAAGAGACCAGTCTGACAAAACCTCCTGTCAAGTTTTAAATAATTTTAATAAGTGAATCTTTAATCAATTAATTCTAATTGCAAAATTACCAAATTTTCGGTTCAGGAAAAACTACACAGCAGCGACCAGCAAACAGACAAACATTTTTTTATAAAGCTTATAAGCTCAGATCTTACATACAGCCGAATACAAGGAATGTTTTTTTTATCAATCTTACAAACATTAAATTCAAAGTAAAAGACGCCTTAACATTTTTTTTTATTACACTTTTTATTTAATGCAGCAATTAAGTTCAACTAATAACAGTTACTACTACCGATCATAAAAAAAATATTTTATGATACTAGAATTAAATTAAACCAATTGCAGTATCTGAAATATTTTCGATTTATTTTCCCATCAACCATTAAACGTATTGCACTACCATGATGTTTATTTACCTCTGCCCAAGAACCCTCATACAATAAAGCAGTGATGGCGAACCTTTTTGTATGAACGTGCCATTTTTGTGCAAAATGTTAAATGATGTCGTTGGCGCGTCATAATTAATTTTTTGGCGGAGCAAAAAACAAAAAAATACCACTTACTTTTAACTTGAAATATAGAAGATAGCGTGCCGTTCCATATTCAGGTAGTCTATATACTGACTGTCACTCATTTATAAACACTTTTCATTTTACAGGTGCCTGTTTGGTTTTACCTGAACCAAAACTTTGGTTATTCGGCAATTAGTACATTTAATAGAATAATTCAAGGTTCGGCTATTAAGATTTTTTGAAACTTGGCACAAGGGATAGTCATTTTGATCTCTTCGAAAAGTTATCTTACATTTTTTCTGTAAATGTACAGGAAAGCAAATAATTAACCCCCTTAAAATGTACATGGGATTTCCTATGTTTCGCTCGGCGAGACACCACCCGGTATAGTCAAATTTTCCTCATTTAAGAGACCACTCCCCTACTAGGCAATTTTTTTATTTACTGTTTTTTGCTACAGGGCTCATTCAATTCTAAGTGATCCAACGAAAAGAAATATATATGATAACTATGGTTCCCTTGGATTATACATTGCAGAACAGTTTGGAGAAGAAAATGTCAATGCTTACTTTGTTGTAACGTCTACATGGTGCAAGGTTAGTGCTTTTTACAAGTTTGTTTTATTTAATATGGACTGGGTCATCCAGCAAGAAATGCACGGTCATATCGTTTGCATTTCTCATATTTAAAAGAAATTTAAATATGCACTTGTTTATTTTTTTCTATAATCTTGAAGAACAGATGAAACAGAATTATTATTTTTTAAAACTAGACATCTTTTATGTATCGATTTAGTTTCAAATGTCTCTTTTTATAAATTTTAATAAAATAGACTTTGTATTAATTTTTATTAACTGCAGAACTAATTTAATTCAAATCAGAAATTTGATTTTTAATTTAAAATTAGAAAGACAACAAGTCTAGCAGTTTTAATGTAAATAAATATATTATAAGAATTGCATTAAAAAATCTCAAATGATGATCTAGCGTCATAGAGACCTATTGGGTTGCAAAGATATGATAAGGAGAAATAATGGTATATAATGTATGCCTTATCATCGGTGGGGGAAGCTGCTATAGGTTTTTAAATGTGTCAAAAAATATTATTATTATTTTGGCTGGTGGAAATCGTTTGGATCGTATCAGATTATATGTTTTTCGTTATCCTTGAATTATCTCTGCTTTCTTTACATATTTCTCAAATTGTCAGGTTAGTAGAATATATGTTGCAGGCAAATGATTTATTTTAGGCAAATGCCTTCTACCTGGGTAAATGGTGTGTTTTCATTTTTAAATACTATTTGCCTAGGCAAATACTATTTGCCCAGTCAAATAGCGTTTTATTCTATTTGCCTAAACAATTTTTAGGCAAATGGATATAGAAATATTTTCATAACCAGATGGCTATGCATAACTGTCACATTGGGGAGGTCATGGTTAGTTCTGGTTAGATAAATCTTTTTTTTAATTTCTTAATTAGGCACATTACAAAAAAGATTTTACTAACAAAAACTAACCATGACCGCCCCAATGTGATAGTTTTGCATGACCATCTATAGCGCCACGAACCATTCAAATTACACGTGCTTTTGCTTTTTACTGTAGTCTGCAAAACACACTGTACGCCTAATATGTTATCAGATATATCATTTGCCTAACAAGGACCACGGCAAATGCATTTTATGGCCTTTAAATAAAAATTATTTTCATGAAGTTATTTGCCCAGGCAGAAGGCGTTTGCCTAGGCAAAAGCCATTTGCCTAAAATAACCATTTGCCTGCGACATATACACTGTTTAGCATAAAATTAACACACCCTATCTTAATCTGACGCCCTCGAAAATTTCTTATGGATATATTTTTACTTTTATAATTGGCCCTGTATAAAGGGGCTCATATTTGGTGAAGGTACTTAGCCGGGTACAAGGTATCCTCCGGTATATTAATCTGCTCGCGTTGTAGTAAATCCCGAAATCCCCCTTTGGGCTCCCCTACCATAGTGAAGTATTTTAATTCATTTTATTAACAATATAATGTTATTATTACTCTAGGTAATATGCTTTATATGCACGACAAACAACCAAAAAACATGACCAAAACCAATATATAAAAAAAATAAATAAAACATTGGTGATAATACTGCTAGTTATCTGTGTAAAGAATAATCAGTTTCTATAATTAAAAATAGTTTCTTTTTTATTAAAAATTAATACAAGATCTTTTTTCCTAAAATTTATTATTTAATAATTTTTGTATCAATCTCTAAAACAAACTAATAAGTAGGATGTCCTATTTGGAAAATGGCAATTTTATGTCTTTTTTTGTTTTAAATAATATTAATTTCATAGGTTTTTTTATTAATTATTTTTTAAATGCCAAAGTTGGCTGTTTTACATTTTAATACATGAGGAGTGTAAAAATGTTTATTAATGTTAATTATTTTTCTACATTCACGCAAGGAATTTTTTCAACTTTAAATAAGGTGAAGTTGTTTTTGCAATTATTAAAATATTATTTTAAAGACCTTAAACTGGGAAAATTAATTAAAAATACAATCCTAATTTTTTTTTATGTATATTTGTACAAAACAATATTAGTAGCTATTTTTGGATACATTAGATTATGTAATAATTAATGATTAACTGTTGCTATTCCATCATCTTCTATCTATTTAAAGGATTTTAACCACAACTAACCACAGCTTACCACAAGTAACCACTGAAACTTCTTTACAGAGTGGTCTTAACTATGACGGTATACTAAACCATCGTCCAAACCAAGTAACCATATGGTTTGGGCTGCTTTGCTATCTGGTTTGTGTCAACTGTGACTGCGTGCCCTGGCATATTGCCGCGTTTTGTTGATTTGTTTGTTTTTATTATGAAATTTTGAGGATTCATAGGTTGCGTTCCACTAAGCGCTCACAACGCTCAAAATGCTCCTTTAGCCGACGGTAAAAGGAGCATTTTAAGCATTGTGAGCGCTTAGTGGAACGCATCCATAATTATTTCTCTTCAACCACTAGGCTGTGGTAAGAAAAATTACTTTAAACCCTAAAGTAACCATATTTCTTGTTCATCTTTTAAAACATAAAAAGAGTGTGCAATTCTTAGTAATAGATCTGTTTACCATTTGGTTTTAGTGCAAATACGCCTATTGTTTAAATTTCTTAATACATTAAATCAATTTAGGAGAAGATTAGAAAATAGGTTTTACAGCATTTTTCCTTTTTATACAAAACAAAGTACCTAGGTCACCAAGTTTATGAGGTCATTCATAACAGCTTTCTTATAATAAAGGCAATATTAAATCAATTATGTTCAAATATTAAATAAATTAAATATAAATAATACATATTTATATATAAAATTGTTATTGATATGTCAAAAAATGCAAGACCTTGCTCATATATTCCGGTCGCAAACACAGCTACTTGTGGTCGCCACCGGTGGCCGCCTGACGCTGCTGGCAATACTTTTCATGCAGTTTAAAGTTTAAATAAACATCCATTTAAGTCGTTCAACCAATTATAAAAAGGTATTTACCAATCGGTTATGTTGACGTTTAATTCATGTATTATACGTCAAAGTTGTCACCAATTATTACTGCGATTATAATTGGTTACACGCCTAAAACTGATGAAACTAAAATCCAGAGTCAGTCTATATATCTATATGGGTCGCGACATACGGCCATATTGATTTGACGTATGTTGACGTCACAGTGACCCTATTTCGGCCATGTTCATCAGTGCACAGTTAATAGTATTATGAGAATAACCGCTTACAAAACACTTTTTAATAACTAATTGTTTAAGTCGCAACCTCTTCGACTTTAAATAAAAAACTTTTGGGAGCACATCTTTTCACAAATATACCTTTGAAAACAAAGGAAAACGAAAAGCACAAATTCTAAACGCCACTGAATTAATCATTAGCTGTCAAAATATAATGACTTTACCCAGTCTTGCCAACTTTACCGGTACAGTGCTTTCCCTTGCGTCCCCGACTTCAAACCGCCATGTTGTTCAGTGCCGGAGATATACAGTTTATTGTATTAGTAGAACAACCGTTTATACAACAGTTTTTAATTATTATTAAGTTGTAAATTTTTTTACTTTAAATAAAAAACATTTGGAATTACATCTTTCAACAAATATCACTTCCAAAACAATGCAAAATGAAATGCGCAAATTCTAGACGCCACTGGATTGATTATCAGCTTTGATGTTACCCAGTCTTGCCAACTTTTCTCCGTGGAGTGTCCTTCCTTGATATGTCGCAACCTTATAAATATAAACTAATTCCAATGCACGTCATACCCCTTAAGTGACGTAAAATGGCTGCATGGTTGCCAGCTTGTGATAATAATACAAAGACGTTAGGTAGTATTTTTTTAAATTATTGCAAATAAATCAAAATATCATTTTGCTAACAATTTGCAAATAACATTGAATAAAACAAGTCAGTATTTGTTTTCTTTTTATTTATTTAGTGATAAAAAATGCAATAATTGCTACAATACATACAAACAATAAGTGACATTATAATAACATCAGTAAATGCAAATAAAATGGGCAAAAAAATTTACAATGGCCTAATTAAATTACTTTTATATGTTTTCCGGGTAACACGTTAAAAATGTTTGATTATATTTTGTAACAAACAAGTTTATGATCGAGTTTAATATAAGAGGTTATTCTAACTACAATACAAAGTAATAAAAATAATTTAAACAATAAATTGGATTCTTTGCAAAGTTAAATACGACGTTTTTGTTTTTAAAATCAGTTAATGCTGATCGAAATCGCAGAAAATATAAAAATGTTAATACACGAAAAGGCAACGTCGCAAGATAAGACGCAATTCGACCAACCTAACGGTAATAAAATTTGAAATAATGATTTTTTTTCGGTGTTAACCGAAGGATAAATTTTCTGTAATTGAATGCGTTAAATAACGACGTCAATATGTGTACAGTACACTAATTAGATGGCCAAATGTTAATAATTTTTTCAGAAACTTTATTCTGTATAGTTGCCGCACAGTGCGTTGAGAGAAGGAGATTTCAGGACAAAAATCGTAGCAGTCTTATTGCACTAAAACAGTTTTGTTATTATACATAATTGAGTAGGGTACCATACTCTGCATATGCAGAAACCAATACTGTAATATTATTATACAGGGTAATTAAAAAATATGAATCAATTTACAAAAATATACAGGGTTGCGGTAAAAATTTAAGAGTTTGTTTATGAGCTAATTTCATGAAAAATAGATTTTATAAACATAGGTCTGAAATTGCATAGTTTTAAAGATACAGGGCGTTTAACCTTATTATATCCTTCATCAAATTTAAATGCAATTTGGTAATGTTATTGGTAGCACTGAGGGGCTACTTTAGTTCTGACTTTATTACATTTCCAGTGGCGTCTCTAGGGGCACTTTAACGAATATTGCTGACAACAAAAAGTACGTCACTGACCTTAATTTACCTTTTCTATTTTCTTCAGAGTAAGCAAATAAAGATACAACTTTTTTGCTCCTTATTATTTTTCGTATCTTGCTTAGTTATCCGTTAGATTGCATATTTCTAAACCACTTAAAAGAGGTAATAAATTTTTTCTTTTAAAAATTACTTTTTATATTATTTACTTACAATTTCAACAACATTAACAAATACTAAGGTAAATAACAATAACATTTAATTTAACTAAGTTCGGTAAATTAGGTGTTTTTTTATTTTTTTATATGTTCCTTGTGTAACTAAAAATTAAATTTTATAATATAAAATATTTGCTTATTCTTTCTTATACAAGTAAAATGAGCCCAAAAAACAAGAAATATGGCTTTCGACGTATTTTTAAAAATCGATATGAAATCTAAATAGTCCGGTGGCCAACAAGAAAAGTTGGATTTAAGGTCTTGGGAAGATTTTTTTGCTGATATTAGTTATATAGAGGCTCTATTTTAAGATGATGCGACTGTGACATCTTTGGGCAATTTAAAATATTCAAGATGGCGGCCAAAGGAAGGGGTAATATTTATATTTTGTATATTAAACGTAAAATTGAAGTTTGACATGATTTTATAGATTTTTAAGGTCTCGCAATATGATCGCTGATTATGAGAATCATGTCAAAATTTACTAAGCAACCTCTTGCCACCCCTTAATGATAAAACAACCTTTTGTTTAGATCACAAAATCATTAGTGCTAAGTTTTAAGGTACATATATGTTTTAAGTAGTAAGTTTGCTTAAAATAATATTTAGAAAATAAATCTGGATATAACTTTTTTAAGGTTTTGGCATGTCACCGCCGGGGTTAATATTATATTAAAAAAAATCGTATTTGGTAAGCATTGGCTTCTGCTTAATTTATTCAAACATATTTTCTTCTCAAAAGATAAGGATATTCTTAAAGTTAATAAGTATTTAATATACTATGAATTATGCTCGGTACCACTATTAATGTTAAAAGGCTATACCAGTAAATTGCTGGGGGCCATTTTTACATCTGCAAGACCCAAGATTGGTTTGTCTCATACACAACAGATGGTGGTGTGATGCTTTGGACCATAAGCTTTCCAATTGGTGGAAATGTTCGAAAATATTTGCAAAATTTACCAGTCTAGTTAGCATGATGCGTCTTTATATTGATTTTGACTTTTATATTAAATTCTTTATAAGACTGAAATAACGTAAAACTTGAAAATTTTTTGTTGAATATCATGTAATATTTACCACAAGCGGTTTTAAGTAGTTTTGGAACGTTCGTGGTTGCTCATTTAAGCTTTAAGCTGCGGCGGCCACTTTTACTGGACGCAAACAACCACATCGACTGAATACGCTATTTCTTTAGTTGTTGCAAGGTATTTAATACTGGTATCAGTTTAACGCATATATGGCGACACGATTTTTGATGTAAGTGTGTTAATATTAGAAATTGAAAAAGTAAAGTAAAGCTACCTGTAATCACCACCGCGGCGACTGCAAGTGGCCGTGTATAGCGATTTGAAGATCTAAGCCAAGTGGTTATGTTTGCGACCGGCCATACTATCGTTCCAAACATCGCCTCTAGATGTTAAAATTGTACTCAATGGCTCATTCTCGCCGCGATGATTAGCAACTTACCTGTAATTGCTGTACCGGTGAGTGACCCATCTATCAAGCAGTAGATTTTATTAGTTTTGAATCTTCTGTTTTTGCCTTGTTTATAGGCCTTAGCAACATAAAATAATAGACAACCAGCTTTACTTCCAAAAAAATTTAAGAAATGACATTGTGGCAATTTTAGAATATCGAGTTTTGGGTTAAAATTACCTATCAATTTTTTAAATAAATGTCAGTGTTACTGCCTAAATATTTATATCGCTAAAATAGCAAGAGGAATTATCTTTGATGACTTAGAATAATAGATTTTTCGTTATTTACAATACTAAAGTCAGTTTTAAATACTAAAAACAAAAAAATCATGATAAGGAACACTATCCAAGAAAAAACAAGAAGACTGTAAACACTGGGAAAGTTTTTAAAATCGTATTGTCACATGTACAGGTTTCAGTGGCAAATGAATTGAAAAAAAAAAATTATAGTTTTACCTTTCAAAAAGTACAAATAAGTAACTTCACTGGGACGGGTTTAAAGTTAAAGTACTGATGTGCTGTGTGATTAAAATTACATATACGTTTAAACCAGATAAACAAAAACAGCAGCTGCAAACTCAAAAATTATATGGTAAATGTGTTCACCAAGTGCTCAGTAATAAAATTAATATTAAAAATGCAGGTTTTAATTTTCTACATACATAAAGAGCTTATTACCAATTAAAAATCCTTTAAGTTTTTTTTTAGAGATAAAAATAGGGTTTCTTCTAATATATAAACCTATTATATTAGAGAGAAAACTATACATTTCAGAGATGAGTAACTCACCTTAAAAAATTATGAAATTGTGGTGATATCCTACAAATTAAAAGTGAGGAGAAAGGTTCTAACGTGGAACAAAGATACGCGGCATGGAAAGTAAAGCAAAGTGCATTTTGTATTTTTTTTTAAATCGATTTCAATAAAAGGTGCTCCACCAAACGAAGGGAAGCGATTTATATACAAATATTTAAATATCTTAAAAATAAAACAAGAAGAAATTAAAAAAAAAAACCAATTAGAACTCACATATTCAACACATGAACTTTTAAAGAAGCAGGATTTACTCTTGTGATATTTGTCTTAAAATTAACATTATATACAAGATATTTTTAAAACCGGTGATCTAATATCCCATACTTTAAAATTTATATTTTCTTTATAAACATACTGTTTAAAATGGTTTGAAAATGAATAACATTTTGGCACACACACACTATATTTTTATGTAAAAAATCTGCAAACATTCTAAATTTAAAAAGTCTTTGTAACCATTTAAAAAAAAAAAAAATATGTTGTCACACCTTGACACAGTATTTTTAACCTCGCTTATTTGAAAGACATGTAATGGGTTGGTTATTAGAGCTATGTAGCTAAGGCCAGGAAAATTACAGGATAGAAAACTTTAACAGGTTATAGGTCTGGCGCTAGATGGATCCCACCTACCGGTACAGGTGAAAATTCTTATCGCGGCAGGATAAAATAGTACAATTCAAAACATCTAGAAGGTGGTGGTTCCAACTCATCAGAATATACCGAACGTTTCAGATGTCAGTAAAGGGGGGACTTTGGTCCTCACTCTAGACACAATTTGGCACTTGGCACATATTATTAAAATAAGATATTTGATGTTACTTAGATTGACCCGGAAGTGATTTTAAGGTTGGGATAATGTAGAAATGCCATTTTTAATAGTTTAAAAAATTAAGAAAACAAATGGGGTCAATAACATTCTTAGTTAGCCGGAATAGATTTTATAAGCATTTCTTATAAAATCGCGTTATAAGATACTGATAAATAATTAGACGCTATAAAAACCAATAAACAGTTTAGGTGTTATCACACAGCAAGTTGTTTATTTATTAGAAGCTGTATCACAAAAGTTTTTAAATTAAATAGAGATAAAGCAGAAATCGTGAGACCTAAATTTAACCTTAACTAAGTAAACCAATTTAGTTTATAAATGTAAAAATGTGGTGCTTTGTTTTTGAAAATACGAAAGTTGTTTGCCATTACTTTTTAGATGTAAGGTTATTGCAAAAGTAGATACTATGCCCGACAACT
This sequence comes from Listronotus bonariensis, assembly GCA_014170235.1. NCBI lineage: Eukaryota > Metazoa > Arthropoda > Insecta > Coleoptera > Curculionidae > Listronotus > Listronotus bonariensis. The sequence continues at coordinate 38,840 of JACEGR010006516.1, read as the reverse complement.
GCAATAGTCTGATTTGTGTGTCATATCTTGAAAGTTTGTCGGTTTTGGGGTGGAATTGTCAAGTAGGTATGAACAAAATTTTAAAAAGTAATAGTTTAGGACAAACTTGTTACCTTTTTTTTCAAAAAAGTATTGATTAATATGTGATTCGATTCTTTAAGTAATTTTAGGACAAAAGTTTATATAAACATAGGTTCCCAAATCCTGTTAAACCTTTTAAAAACTTTAAAAATTTAGCAACATTATTTCAGTAAAATTTGTTGGTTCATACAGGGCGAGTTTTTTTCTATGTTTAGTGGTAGTAGTAGTGGTTAAATAGGGAAGGAATTGTAGTTTTTAAAACGTTTAAATCACTTTTTATTTCGTTTAAAAAGATAATGGCTTACTAGATATTTATTTTTTTTTACAAATTTCTGTTTCTCTATAGCTCCAGTATTATTTTTTAAAAAATGTAAATATATAACTTGTAGAAAATTATCTTTCTAATGGGAAGGTAAAATCCGATATTTAATGTAGTACTTCGTTTTCGAGTATGACATAAACTTGCATTTTTTTAAATGGAAACAATAGGTAGCTATGACATTTTTACAAAGGCGTTTTTATAAGCTTCAACGATGTTTAACAAGTAATACTTTAAATAAAGAAAATGCGTAGTTTAGGACATATTTATCTTAAAATTTGTTTTTTAATGTTATTTAGGGCTAAATTTGAACTACTTTCATTAAAAATTAGGTTTCTTTTTATTTTATCCAGTATTAGATTTTTTTGATTATTTATCTAATAATTAAAAGAAGCATTTTTAACGAGACATAAATGTGTTTAACTCTAAAAACCAAACTAAATTAATTAAAATAAATAACAAAAACTAACAATTGACGACTAGGAATCAATTCAACTAAATTTACTGCTGTAATAATTGAAATATTGCTTTAAATTAAACTAAGTAAAGAAGTAGGAACATTAATATTTAAAAATTATTGAAAATTCCACTATTATTGCCTGTACCAATGCAATAGTTTTTTTAAACCAAATTTGTTGCCTTTCGAACGGAACTTTATAATCTTAAATAATAATTATTGTTTCGTGAATTGAGTCTTACAAGCATATGAGAGTTAAAATATTCATTGGAAAGGTTGTCAAAACAACATGTAAAAATACTCACCCTGTATAGAAATCTTTTTAATTTAGTATTTGTTGTTATTGCTGTTATATAATTGCCAATAAGACATTATAAAAGTTTATTTTTAAAAGAAAAATTAAATCCATGCCTTTTGTATGGTTCGGGGGATATGCAATTAAGTGGATTTAATTTTTCTTTCTTAAAAACTAAGCAATATACAAAAAAGCAACATTTTTATTTGTATAATTCAAAAAAAAATATAAAAATTAAAAAAATATTGTCATTTCATAGTAAAAAGCGTAAGTGCATTTTACTATTTTTTCATAACTTTTCCATCATAGATATTTGCAAATATAATAATTATAACATTTAATATATTTATCACCCCACGCTTTTTACTATGAAATGACAATATTTTTTTAATGAAAAATTATTTTCAATTTTAGTTCGGTTGCATATAAAAGCGTGTTTTTTTAGTTTTTTTAAACTATTAATTATTTTTCATTTTTTAGTTTCTGCTACTCTTGACAAAATGGCGAAAATTTTTTAATGAACAAGAGTGGCAAATTTTAAAATTTTTCCAACAGATTGCAACTCACTAAAAAATTTCTTCTTCATTAAAGTAGCAAAGTTTGAAATTTTGGCCAACAGATGGCAATCCAGGCAATGTTTGGACCGTTGCCAACATATTGCAACCCACTAAAAAAATTTCTTCTTCATTTAATAGCAAAGTTTGAAATGTTGCCAACAGATGGCAACCTAGGTGTTGTTTTTATAATATAATGGAATTTTTTTTCCTGGCGATCCAAAAAAGATAACGGGATACTGTTTGCAGATTATTGCATTGTCATGTTTCCTTAATACGTGTGCAAAGTTTCAAAGAAATCGAATAGCTGGAAGTTGGTTAAAATTAGGCTCAAAGATTCCGTTACATAGGCAGCCAGATAGATAGATTGATAGATAGATAGTTACAATCACAAGCCCAACAACAAGTAAAAAAGTTGAAGGTCCGAAAGACCAGACCATGATATCTTTTTGTTTGGGGTCGCTGAATCCAGATCTGGGGTCGGTTTGACCCCATCAGGTCAGTGGTCAAGGTCTTTTCAAGGTCAGATCATCAAAATTCATCGAAAGACCACAATCGTGGTATTTTTATGTTTTTGGAATCGCTGAATCCGAATCTCGTGGTCAGTTTAGATCCTTCATGCTTTGTCAGGGTCTTTACAATGTCAAATCATTAGAATTTCTAAGCAGAACATAGGACCACAATCATGAGTATATTTATGTTTAAAAAATGGGGTGCTGAATCGGTAAATACGAGTTGGTCAAACTGAACATCACTACGGAGGTTGCTGATTCAGGATCACGTCAAGGTCAAATCATCAGAAGTTATTGTAAATGCACCAAAATCATGATATCTTGGGGTTTTTGGGTCGCTAAATCAAATCCGTAGTCAAATTGACCCTTATCGGATTCGGATTAAGCTGACCCCAAAAACATAAAGGTATACCACGTTTGTGGTCTATTTTTAATGAAATTATATGATTTAACTTTAGAGGCATTGACCAGTATCTAATAGGTTGAAACTGACTTCGGATTCGAGTTCAGCAGAATCCAAAAACATGTAGATACCACGTTTGTGGTAGATTTTCTATGAATTTTCATGATTTGACCATGAAATGACCTTGACCATGGCCTGATGGGGTCAAACCGACACCAGATTCGGATTCAGTGACCCAAAAATTAAAATTTATGTAATAAGGTCAGTGAACCAAAATTAATTTACTAAATAATTGTCTTTTAAAGGCAAAATTAATCATATAAACGTAAAATAAACATTTTAGTGTCAATAGTGTTTCATTGCCTGGTTTTGAGTTAATTGTTTAGACAACTTAAGCGTTAATAATTCAAATTGGTTTATGTTGAAAAGCGGACAGAAAAGTGATCATTTAAATTGAACCTGTGAAATTTTAGGGAAATTTTAATTTTCTATTTTTATTTCGAAAAACTAAACAGGTTGTTTATTCAGTTTCGTCTTTTAATAATACAGTGTGTTCCAACTCTATTTATACACGTAATAGCTTTGCGCCTGTACAATATACAGAATTAAATTTAAAATAAGAAATGTTTTTTAAGATACACTATTTTTATGGGCAGTACCATTTAACTTGTAAATGTCCATAAATATTTCTTGAAAACATAATTTTTATTGTCAAGTTTTTTTTAAATGAAACACCCTGTATACAGGGTGTTTCACAACTTATTCGAAAAACTTTAAAGGGCTAATTCCACAATAAAAATTATTAAAAACTTTATATGAAATATGTCCTAAGCGTCTTAATTTTTAAACTACAGGGTGTTAAAAAAAATAAAAAGTTGTGTTTTTTACAATTACTTTTACCAATTTAGATATTTAAAAAAAATAGGGGTTGCCTCCTATGCACCAAAAGACATTTTTTGTGTTACAAGGAAAAAAAATACCAGTGTCGTTCATGATGGGTTTAAGGTTAATATTTTTAAGAAAAAATATTACGCCACTGCATTTTCTAAAATAAAAATATATTTATTTAATTCACATTTCGTTTGACACAAATTTGATCTCATGACTTTTTTCATTTGATGCACGGTTGTCGCGTAAATAAATAAAAACCATTTCTTGACACGGTCATTTCGTATGGATAATATCAAATTCTACGGTGAAAAATTACGTTTAATGTTTATTCTTTAATAAGATAGGGATTTGACCATGCCGAGAAATGGGTTTTATTTATTTACGATTACGCGAAAAGCGTGCACTAAATGAAAAAATGTCAAGAGATCAAATTTGTGTCAAACTAAATAGAAATATTAAAACACATTTTTATTTTTAAAAATGCAGTGGCGTACCATTTTTTTCTTTAAAAATATTTTCTCTAAACCGTTCATGAACGACAATGGTAAAAATTATGTTTGGTCTTGTATGCCAAAAAATGGCTTTTGGTGCATAAGAGGCGTCTTTCAAAATTTTTAAAAATATCTAAATCGGTATAAAAGTTATTATAACAAAAAAAAAATAAATTTTTATCACCGTGTAGTTCAAAAACTAAGACATTTAGGACATATTTCATATGAAGTTTTTTTCCATATGTTTTATTGTAGAACTAGCCCTTAAAGTTTGTCGGATAAGTTGTGAAAGACCCTGTATTTTCTAAATTTTGACTCTGTACTAAATTCTACATCAGAAATGTATTACACACTATACGTCAATTACTGTATTGTTGGTTTTTGAGATATCAAGAGTATGCTGATAAACTTAGGTAAGCAAGTCTGTGAGTAAGATCGATACTATGAATTTGCATTGGAACACGTCAGTTCTGCATACACACGTCCTTACTCGTGGACTCCCTTTCAGTTTAGGTAGGATCGAAGACCTTACGAACCGTGTGTATGCTCATTTAGGTTTAGTAAGCAAATATATAAAAATATAAACCGTTAATGAGTACATTGAGATGCTGTCAAGATCTCAAAAACCAGCGATAATTGACGTAGGTATAGTGAAGTGTACATTTTTAAAGTAAAGTTTAATAAAGTCAAAATTTGTAGAAAATATACAGGGTGGTACATTTAAATAACCTACTTGAAAATGAAAACTCTGTTTTTAAGACACCTTGTAAATTAACAAGTACTGTCAATAAAATAAGTGTATTCAAATAAATATTTTTATTTTGTTTCTTTTTTGTGTCTTGTACAAGGGTGACGTTATTTTGTATATAGAGTTGGGAAAACCTGTATACCTACAGGTGTTCAACACAGGGAAACTCAGTTAATAGCATCCAGCTTGCACAACGTGTATAGTAGTTCAAATCATGAGTATTTATAATATCCTAATAATATATTTTTTCTAGGCTCTATTTTTAGTATGCGGCTTAATCACCGGCTGTTACTGTTGTTGCTGCCTCTGCTGTTGCTGCAACTTCTGCTGCGGCAAGTGCAAACCTAGGCCACCAGAGGACTCTGGAGACTATCATACATTAAATGTAAGTTTACTGAAATGATGAACTGTGTTGTTTGCTTGCTTTGCTTTTTGGGGTGTTGATAGTTAAAAATATGAAAGGTTACATTTAAATAAATTTAATTTTTTAGGATATTCCTAAATCTGTATTATAACTAGTAATATCGCCAGAGGTAGTGCTTATAAATACAAGGTTTAATTTAGTTGATGGCTAAAAATACAGGCTATGATTCCTTAGTCCATTTTAGGAAGAAACGTTTATATTACCATATATCTTTAAACCTCCTAACTTTTGAGCTACACTGTAGCTGTTAAAGTCTTAGGAAAAATATCATATTCTTATCATAACTTTAAAGGTGTTCGAGGTATTTATATAAAATTTGGCACGCTACTAAGCATCCAATAGGTATTTTTTAATGTGAAAGAATTTTTATTTATTTCTACCAGTGCCATCCCTACGGGATGTATACTGAAGATTTTCAAAAAAAATGGTACGCCATTGTTTTTTCAAAAATAAACTAATTTTAAATTCCCACTTATTTTGCAACAAATTTGATCTCTTGACCTTTTTAGCCTATGCATTTCTTGCCCTTTTTGCTAAAACGGTGTATTGGAAGAAAAAAGTCAAATTAAATGTTTTGCAACATAAATAAGAATGAAAAATGATTAATATTTTTGAAAAAAGCAATGGCGTATCATTTTCTATTTAATCTTTAGTATTCATCCCATACGGACGCCACTGGTAAAAATATTTAAAAATCTTCTACTTTAAAATATTCTCATTGGTGCATAGTAGGTGCATGTCAAATTTCATGAAAATATCTCGAAAAGTTTTAAAGTTATGATAAGTATACGATTTTTTTCTTAAAACTTTAACACCATGTAGCTTAAAAGTTAGAAGGTTTAAGACATATTATGTTGATAAAAACTTTTCTTCCCAAAATGGGCTAAGGAATCTTATCCTGTATTTTTAGCCACTCAATTAAGGTTACACCCTGTATTTCACCCACTTACCATGATTAATTAAATGTATTTCTAACTATCTAACGTAACTATGTTTATGTTGCTAAGCTTATTATTTGATATTTGTTGGGAAAAATGTTACATGATCTTTTAATGTGCCATTAAAATGCCTTTTGTAAAAGGTAAGTTAGTAAATAACATCGCTATTTTTCATGACTCTTTAAATTAGTATTAATTTAACCTAAATCATCTTTTACCTATCTCCTTAATCAAATTATATCACTCTTCAAAAAAGTATTGGACCCCGAGATGGGACGCATGGTTTTGGATCTATTTTAGCCTCTCAGTACAAATCTTTGGTCAGAATTTGCTCATCAGGTCACGATTTTCTGCAGATTACTAAAGATTCTTTAGTGCTGAAGAAAAATATTCCATCGATTTGTGTTCAGGACCTAAAACTAAAGGGTCTTTCAATAAGAGTGATAGTATTTCCAAAGAATACCAATCCATAGAACCCCACAAGTGAGATTTCAGCGTACCCTGAAAATTTTAGTACCTACCCTGACCAACAGATGGCGAAAGTAGTATGATGTCGCTTTGCTAATAGGATTACCATCAGAAATTGATAGCAGTCGCTGACGAGCAGTCGGCCCGATCAGTTAGAGTAAGGATATACGCAAAATTTAATAAAAATAAAATCCCCAATAAATGGACCCAGTATCCATAAGATTATTAAATTTATGTATTTCAGAATAGGATATATCGATGAGTTTTTGACAAAACATCGTAAGCGACATTCGCCAATTTTACGGGAAACGATTTTTCTTCCCATCGCGTTATTTTTAAAGAAAAACCGAGATCTGAATGTTTTTTAGATTTCTTCTTAATTTGAATTACAAAACAAACATATTTGACATTTAATGTCAAAATTTTAAAATTCTAAACCTAAATAATAGTTAATTTTTAAATTTTTTATTTTTATTAAATTTATCTTGACAACGGTGGCAGACTTGTCACCAAAACGTCGATTTTTAGTTCTCTATTTACTTGCTTTAATTATATTGGTTTTTGGTACTTTTAATTTATTTTTTGGCGTGTACCCAAATAACTACCATTAATTAAATGAATCCGCCGAACCAATATAGAACATATCTTCATCTGAAATAAAGCCTTGCACTAATGTATGTACAAAAAAATTACCAACTTTGTTTTCAAAATAACTCAATGAAAAGAAAAATCGTTTCCCGCAAAACTGACGAATGTCGCTTACGATGTTTTGTCAAAAACCCATCGATATATCCTATTCTGAAATAATAAATTTAATAATCTTATGGATACTACCATTTACCGGGGATTTTATTTTTATTAAATTTTGCGTATCTCCTCACTCTTAACTGATCGGGCCGACTGCTCGTCAGCGACTGCTATCAATATATCAATTTCTGATGGTAATCGTCTAGCAAAGCGACATCGTACTACTTTCGCCATCTGTTGGTCAGGGTAGGTACTAAAATTTTTAGAGTACGCTGAAATCTTACTTATGGGGTTCTATGGATTGGTATTCTTTGGTATTTCAGATTGATATTTCTAGTTTCTAATCCATAGTTTCTGGCTGTTTCTATATTTTGTATAGTGTGCAGTTTTATGATGCAGCGTCTGACTCCTCTCGATCCGATGAAAGTACTATAAAATATTACCAAAGTGTTAGCTTAGTTGTGGGCACGTTTATTCACTCGAGAATTGGGTCGCTATCATCGGTACTTTTTTCCAGAGGGGTCAGACGCTGCATCATAAAACTATACTAAATATAGTAACACTATACTAAATATAGTAACACCTAAAAATTAAAAAAAAAGTATGGATTAAAAACCGTGAAATCTCTATTTCAAATACTATCACTCTTATTGTAAGATCATTTACATCGGAAACCATATCCCATGTCTGGGTCACCACTCTTTTTAGCTATTTCAACTGGTTGTGGTCCAAAAAGTTATTTTACGGTATGAATAAACGATTTTATACAGGGCGTGCTACTTCAAAATTCTATGGGCTATTGCGTAAAAGGAGACGATATAAAGAAACGACGAAGTGAGACAGTTGCGTTATCCTATCAGGAATTGTTTACATACAAGCTTTCTTTTTCTCTCTCTTTAATCTCTACCTGCTAGTGTTTATCACACTAAAACTCAATTAAGAGCTGGCACAATGTGTTTAAAATGCAAAAATTAAATAAGCTAACCATTGAACCATTGTCTTTAAAAAAGATACAGTAAAGCACAAAATTATTTAACTTTACCTCAACTGTCACTAAACTTACTTGAAAAAAATCCTACAGTATGGATGGACTTTATAATAGCTCAAATAGACCAATAATTTTAATGTTTAAGATAGTCCTAAATGGCAAATGCTCTTTCTTCTTAAAAAACAAGATTTACGTTGAGAAACATGTTTTTTCTTGTACGTGGACCACGACAACTACAAAAATGTGAAAATAGACCAAAAGAAAACTGCTAGGTTCTAAGATTCAAATTTGCAACAAATTTTAGTTAAAACAACGTAATTTTAATTTATAATACGAATGCCTATTTTAACACTCCATATGTAAAGCGTCCCTCTCACGGTCAATATTCATTGATTCAATATTATTGACGCCATATATTATGACATTATAATATGTGTCATGTGTGCGCTAATTTTGATAGTGATCAATAATATTGAACGTGTAGGAAGTATATTGAAACAATATTGAGTCTTGACAATATCATAACATATTGCGTCAATAATATTGACGGTCTGAGGGTGGCTTGAAAAAAAGTTTTAAAGATAACCTTTAAACCAATTAGAAATATTTGACAAACCATTTGCCATTGATTTCTTTGATTATAAAAATCAAGTAAATTACGGGAAAAAGGTACAAAACATAAATAAATAAATACGATATGAAAAAAACATTTTGTTGATTTTGTGTTTAATTTTCAGATAATGGTAGCTCATTCGGTTTTAAAAACATTTCTTTTGGTCTATTTTTTCATTTTTGTAGTTTTGGGGTCCCATGATTCTTTGTAAAATTCATCTGATATTGTTTAAATTAGACCTTTAAATGAGAAAGGTAAGTAGCTTATATTATTTTTTTATTGCAATGCATTTTGATGTTGTAAATTCAAGCAACTCTCAGAGTTTTGTCTTCAACAAGCAGGTAATGTATGTCTTACAATAAAAAAATTAAACTTTTAAACTATCTCTTTTTTTGTCTTACTTTATATCTGTTTTGGGTGTGGTGTCATCCTTCTTTAAACTCATAATTTTTTTCTAAAGTAGAATTTTCCCGACTTTCTTTATGTTGCACTTTCATTTTGTGTTGGTGATTTGGTTTGATTTTGTTTAAAATTATGTAACGTATTTTTAGATTTGTATTTATTTAAAAGAAAATAAAAATTAATGTATATTTTTTAAAATTTCTATACAGGGGTATTTCCAAAACTTAAGTAATTCATAAACGTGTTTTATTTCTTAAACGTTTTAAATGGAGTTAAGGTAGTTGTCGTGGTACAAAATTGTCAGAAAAATTTAGATTATGCGCGCCGTAAAAGTACACGAGATAGTAGTTAAAGGTGCTCGCACACATGTACACTTTTGTGTTGCGCAACTTAGAAAAAAGAAAGTGACTCCATTCTGGTATTGCACAGTGTGAATACTGTTGCAAGTTTAAAAGTTGCGCCATTTTCAAAATTTTGTCTACATTTTTCGAGTTGCGTACACTTGCTACGTGTGAACAGGCAAAGTTACCATACTTGCGCTATATCAAAATGTACCGACATAAAATGCATAATTTTCGAGTTATTCTTGTAAACACCATTTAAAACGTCAATTTTTTTGTTGCAAAATTATTACTTTTAATCGCAAATAACTTGAAAAGTATTAGTTGAAAAAATATAAGGAACGTTTTTTGCTTGGAATCACTTTTTTAATCGTTTCCTCTTATAAGAATGTCATTAAAAAATCACTTCCTAGGGCGTCTTTTGGTTCGATATAGGTTTTGATCCTTGGGCTATACCCTACTTTCTGTTAAAATTTCAAGTCAATCCATGCAGGACATAGATAACCTACATTTAGATCCGCAGTGGCAAGAAGCACTTTTCGAATTTTTACGACCTCGCGCAGTGGCTAGACGAACATGCGCACTTAAAAGCCGTGGCAAAATACAAACACCGGACCCTGTACCCTTCGTCCGCGGTCTGACCGTAACGCTCATTAGCTAGCCTACTTCGAACAGAAAACTAGGACGCCGTCGAAAAATTCTTCCGGATAGTTTGTTTGGTGCCGGTTGCGTTTACCCTCAACTGGCTTGCGCACAAACCGGTTTTTCCGCCCATGAAATGTAACTTTTGTTTCGCGCAGGTTATAACATTGGCAATCCATCGAGATCAGGGATGCAGGACCAAAAAATGCCAGATGAAATTCTTCATTTCCTGTACTATAGGAATAGCAAAAAAATCTGAACAACAAAAGAAGTTTCATCTTCAAAACAGCGTCACTTGGCAGGGGAATAATTTCGACGATGGGTGAAATGCGGGCGCAGTGGCTAGGGAAGGGGTACGATTTACCCACGTTCTGGCAGCACTTATTTCAATTAAGACCGCGTAAACCTAACTAAAATCAGCTGGGAAATAAAAATGGCTGACTTTGTTTTTATTGGCATTAACAACTCGATAAATTGACGTAAACTAAGTGCGTTTCGTGTCATGCAATATTATTTAGAAAAAAAGATTGATCCCGAAGAGCCCGGGATTTAAGGACTTTAATCCCGAAGATTTCGGGATTATTAAAGGTGGGGATCCCGGGCCCCGGGATCCCAAGATTATTTTATATCTCCTAGTCATAACGCGTCAAAGGCTTCTCGAAAAAATAATATCATGTCGCTTGGACTGTAGGTGTTATAATATAAGGAGCTTTTTGCGTTGGTATTAGGTCTTCTAGTTTTTACCCAAGAATACATGAAGGTCGTTCGTTACATAAAGGAGCGTTTGAACTAACCTCTATAACCTGGTACTGACTTATTTTAGCAAGATGATGCTAGACCACTGAGTTAGTAAAAAGTACTGCAACTCTTAAATATCTTTAAAACCGCTAAAGCTACATTTACCAAATTTGGTATCTGGAAGCTATCGGGCATGTAGAATTTAATAGTAGTATTTGCACCGTTGCCTGATTTCCCTGCTATGTGTAAGACGTATCTTTTTCGTTTTTTCGAATGAAATGTCCCATTTATTTTCATTGCAATAAATTGCACAGGCTAAATTTAATAGGTTTACAAATTTTCAAAATTCCGTTTTTACTAGCTGCTAAGATATGACAACATCACGTTTTAGGTAAGAAGTTAAGATGCACTCAAAGATCTCTAAAACCACTTAAGCTGCGTTTACAAATTTTGTCTTATAAGGGTTTCTGGGCAAGTAGAATTGAACAGTGATACTGTCATTGTTGCCAGATTTTCCAGTTTTGCGCCACATGTAATATTTTTGGTATTTTGTAATAAAATGGCCAAAATTTTGTTTTTTTGTAATAAAAGAAGTGTGCGGACTTTAGTAATAATCTAAATTTTCAAAATTTAATCTTTACCAGTTACCGAGATATAAAAACACCACAATTCTTATAAAATTTGGCAACAATGCTGATATTACTGATAAATTAGGCATGTGAAAAAACCTCCAAATACCATATTTTGTAAACATAGCATTAGCGGTTTTAAAAATATTTAAGCCTTAAATTACTTTTTGCTGAACGTGTAGTGTATCATACCTCAACAACTAATAGAGGTCACTTTTCTTGATGGATTGCCAATATTATTACCTGCGCGAAACAGAAGTTACATTTCATGGGCAAAAAAACGGGTTTGTACGCAAGCAAATCGAGGGTAGACTGGGAAATCTAGCAACAGTGCCGATATCACTATTTATTTCCTCATGTTCAGAGCACCTTAGATACCAAATTTAGTAAATGTAGCTTTGGCGGTTTTTGAGATATTTAAAAGTATCTTTTACTAAGCCAGTGTTGCTCGTCTAACTATGGTTATTTAGAGCCAGATACTGTTAACATTCTTCCTTAGCCTCCACGTTCTTCCGATCTGTCCCCCATGTGTGGGACATAAAAGGAAAAAGCCACAGTAGATTGTCTAACCAACCAAGTACTGTAGTTTTACTGATACCACAAGAGTTAAATGAGTGCCTAAGGTAATTTGACTACCGGGGTATTTATATTTGGCGACGCTGCGTAAAAACAATAGAAATCATACGCAAAAATCTACTGCACAAGCATCTTTAAACAAAATATCGGTTCAAATTGTTATGTTTATTTACTAATAAAATCTCTAAACCACCCTTTTCAAATATACCAAAAAAATATTGGCAGAACAGTCACTGAAAAAAATATAACAAATTTGTAAAACAAGGTCAAGTAGCACATAAATTTAAGGATAAACATAAAAAGTTTTTGTCACCTAACCTGTCAATTAACGTAAATATTGATACATCGGACTATAGTCGTCGAATTGTTCATTTAAAAACACTCGGAAAAAACATGTTTTCTAATTATTGCGGATATTTATTATCACTCATTGGATCTTGTAACCGAAAAACGTATTGCACTGAGCATCAATTTTATGTCCCCGTATACCGTTTTCGATAAACTTTTTCGGGCGCATCATAACCTTTCGGCGGCATTGCCACATGTCAGACACATAGCATATATTTTTTTAATTATTTATTAATTACTCCTATCACAAGCTCTGAAGGTAAAGTTTTATTAGCCAAAATGTTTAGAATTGTTTTTTCTTCCGTTGATACAACTTTAATTGAAATCCTAACATCAGTTTTTGTGAAGTAAAATAATATCTGCGATTATCCATAAGGATTAATGTTAAAAGCAATTATTTTATAATATAACCTTTTTTCAGTTCTCTGTAGATCTTTGAAAATTTAACTCGTTGATATTCTTATTATAAAGTACCAGTATTCTAAGTTTCATAATTTTCTGAACAATAATTCTTACACCGGTAGTACTACCTTTTAAGCAGAGTTCATGAATGCATGTTACGTGGGACTCAGTTCTCCCAGAAGACATCGATTATTTAACTAGAAGCATGCCTAGAGGCACTGCTAAGTGTGTAGATTCTTTGGGTGGGTAAACCCATTATTAAAATTTTAAGTGTGTTGTTTTACACCAAAGTGACATCAATGATGGCAGATATTATTGTATATACAACAGCAACATTTGGTTAAGTTTGATACATTATTTATTTCTAGGTATTGTAATTTTTATTATAAGTAGTATACTACCTCTTAAGAGAGCTTTCGTAGTCTTTTTTTTTAAATAAAGAACCTTTCCTAACCTTTATTTTTAATTTAAAATACGCAAATGAAATGAATTTGTGTAAATTTGTGAAAAAAAATTATCTGAATATATTTTTTCCACCATTTGTTTTTTAAATTGAAGTACACTTGTTTAGTCTAACAAATCGATTTAGTCGTTTCTGTATCCCGTTTATTCATGAATTTTATAGCTTTGCTAATTATATGCAGAGTTTAAACAAGCAATTGTCTGCCATTTGCATTCGGAGATATTTTAGCAATTTTATCCTTTAACAAAACCCCTTTAATTCATTCTATTTATTGAATCATATTTCATTGTCCTTTTCGCGAAAAATAGGCTTTGTAGTCGTAACTTATATGATCTGCCAAAATTTAATAATTTTCAGAGATTTTCTGGGTAAAAATATTTAAAATGAAAGAGTTTTGGAAACACCCCTGTGTGTCTAAAAAACCAAAATATTCATTCAAGCACCTATTTATACGATTTAGTAGTTCTATTTTAAATAATCTAATTTATGACAATAAAGAGATATTTTTTAGTTTTTTTTATATTTTTTTATTTAAGTTTGGTTTTGTTAGTGAGTTCTGACTGTAGTGATGTTTTCAGCGTGAGGGTGGGCCAAGTTCGGGTCAACCAGTAGTAGGACAACCGAGGAGACGGGTAAGTTTTAATTATGTTTGATGTTATTTTTACAGTTTATATTTTTATGGCTACTAATAGGGATTTTGTAACTTTTTACTTGTTTCTTAACTTTTTCTACACTTCGTGTCCCTTCAAAACTTTCATGGGCAATCTTTGCCAATGCGTGAATGGAAGACGGACTAAATTAACGAAAATGCAAAACCGATGCGTCATCCTATCAAAGAAATGTTCATATTTAGGCATTCTTTGCCTAATTTCTACCTGCTAGTGTTTAGCACACTAAATCTTGAAAATTGAAATTAAAAGCACTGAGCTGGCACGACATGTATAGCTTTAGTACTCACCATAACCGTTGCGATTTGTTATTATCACTGGGGCGCTACATTTAATCGAAAAATAGCCATAAAAGGACCGTTTTTAAATTGTAAAAACCTGCAAACTTAAAAAATTAAGTTATATTTTTTAAAACCCATATTTATTGCATTATAGTAAATACCTAACAAACCTAAAGAGATTCCTGAATTTTTTAATTTATTCGAAAAAAATCAATAAACCTAGGAAATTTACCAAATTTTAGAATCTATAAGGAACATAAAGATAAAAAGTTGAGGCGGTTAAATTTTAACACGAGTATTTATACTGGGTGATTCTTAACCTAGACACATTAACTTGGAAAATAATTTCTATAGACAAACACTAAATAGGAATTGCAAAAAAGTAACTAAAATAATTTTAGTTAAAAAAATATTCAATCATTTTAAATTTAAAGAAAAGAACATGATTTCGTAGGACAAATAATTACTGATAACGAAAAATAAGGTAGTAAGCTATATTCTTTTGTCGGGGAAAATTTGGTAGAATAGCAAGGGAGCTCACGATGCTAAATGGGGATTTACTCGAGCGTCATAGGGACCTATTGGGTTGCAAAGCTTAGATGATCAGAAAAAAATGTTATATAATGTATACCTTTTCATCGGTGGGGGAAGCGGCTATAGATTTTTAAATATGTCAAAAAACACTGTTGTTATTTTGGCTTTGAAGTCGTCAGATTATATATTATTGGTTATCCTTGAAATATTTTCTTTAAAATAAAAAAGCCATGCTCGGGGGTGTTGAGGTGGCGTTTATTTTACAACTTTGTAGCCCTCCGCTTTTTTTTTAAGATCTATTCAATAGTTAAAAAGCCGCAAGCGTCAGAAAAATAGGAACGACAATCAACCATTGCTGTCTAAACGCGTCGTTTAAATAGTGTGCGAGCAACAAAAAGAATAATTAAAAGTGAGACAGAACTGATAACGCCGTGGCTTTTTTCTATTGACGTTTAGTCTACGTCACTCTCAAATTATCAGATTAGTGGAATGTACTCGAGAATTTCTGAATATTTTTGTTTTACTAATCTGATCCCTTATGCTTGACAGGCGGCCTAAAATGCGGGGCTCATCTTTGGTGAACGTACTTAACCGGGTACAAGGTATCTTTCTGTATATTAAGCCCCGCCCAGACTTGCAACAATTTGCCGTGTCGCACCATTCCGCATACCGCACCACATAGCGCGGACGTGGACGTGGACAAAACATACGTCGTTTAAGGGCTGGGAGAATGATTCGCCGGTGATTCAGAGCTTGTTGTTTTTTGGCTTCAGAGGAACGCGCAAACAGGTTGGTTAGTTTGACGGATGTCTGGCGAATTGTTGCAAGTCTGGACGCGGTATTAATCTGCCGCGCTTTAGTAAATCCCGAAATCCCCCTCTTGTGCTCCCATAGTATAATAATTACAAGCCAAAATTTTAATTCTAACCCACCAATAAGCCCACATACTATCAAAACTTGATAACAGAGAACTAATCACATCAACAAAAAAATAGTATACGTTTTTTATTTTTTTTTAATAAGTAGATATTATTTTATGCTTAGAATTTACGTTCTTATTTAAAATAATTGAATAACTCCCTAAGTAAAAATATTTTACTTAAGGATTTACCCCAACTTACTTATTTTTTTTTTTCATTATTAGTTTTATCATTGTTTTTCCTTTGCAATATTCTTTTAGGTGTATGCGTATAGGTTAAGAATCACCCTGTATATCCAGAGGCACAACGTCTATTTAAAAATAATTTTTAAAAAATGGTTTAATGATGACTTAAGTTTTGTGTAAATACTTTAAAAGGTTATTTATAAAAAGTAGCAGCTTTTTTAATAAAGCAACTTATTACCGTTATTATGTTTTGCTACTACTACTACTCGTAAAAAATATTATTTTAGCGGGTTTTAAAATTGAAACAATACATTTATTATTTATATCAGCCATTAATTACTTGCTTATCTAAAACCGTAATTTGTTGATATAATTAAATTTTTACCAAAACAGTAATTTCTTGATACAATGGATTTTTAAAAAATTCAGATATTTATTTTAAAAAGACAAAAATAAAATTAAAGTTTTATTGTATACATATTTAGTAGTGCGTTTTTGGTCAACTGATGTGCTGATATTTTTATTTTCATTAATTAGTCTAATGGGAAATTGTATTTTTTCGATTACTTACTTTGTAAGTACAGTTTGACCAAATATTTTAATATAAATATTAAAATTTTTAAGTGTGTGTTCTTTAACACCTTATCTAAAGTTGACAAGTTTAGAGTGTTATTTTTGCACAGAAAGTGTTTATTTTTATTTTAGTACAACCCATGAAGGCTTAAAGCCTAAATACTAATGTTCTGTGGATGTTTTAAATGGAGTGATGTAGAATAGTTTATTAACAGTTAAAGATGTGGAGGTTTTGAGGGGAGGGGAAAACCTCAGCAGGTTGCAGGTTTCATAGTCTACGCATTCTGGGTATGAAGAAATAAACAAACTGGGGAGTTTGGGGTCTCTTCAGATGGGTTGTTGTTGTTTAGTTAATACATAATATGTTGGTATTTGTTAATATTAAGAGATACCATTGTTCGGCCACAACTTCGCCGAATGTGTGGCGGCAGCATAACAATTAAGCAATTATATTTTTTCTCGGTAATGAAATGTAATGTCTGCAGTTACTTTCGAAAAATGTTTATATAAGTAAATTAGTATTTTAATGCGAACAAAATTTTAGTAACAAATTAACTTACTATTTACGGGTATGTTTTAATTAGTATCCATTAAAAAACCTGAATTTACGTGCATTTCTAAATTAAGTATAACTGATACAGGATATTACAAACGTGTAAAAGTAGTAAGATAATCTGAAAAGACGACGAAATTTGAACTATAGCTCTAATTTTTGTCTAAAATCTGTCTAATGTCAAGGAAGATAAACTTTTTAATAAGGAGCGCTCGATTTTTATATTTGTCCGAAAATATTTGTTATGTTTGTGACCTTTTGCCATAATATTTTTTATCTGAAAAAATAAACCAATACTTCCATACCATAATATAAAATCACTAAAAAAACATAAAAAATAATGTATCTTACCCTTAATATCGATTTAAACGTAAATTTCCTGTAAAAAATATCCAAAGGTCAGCGACCCCTGTTTACAGGTTTTAAAATTCTCTGTAACTGCAGTACCAATAACTACTCAATTTTACTATAAACAGTAAAAACTAAACATATATAAAAGTCCAATGACTAAAAGCAAAAAATAATACCAAACCTCGAAAAAACCTTCCAGTACGATTGTAAACAAAGAATTACGGGAAAAGATTACGTCACAAAATTTAGCGAACATAGGCTTAAATGGGATCGAGCGCTCCTTATTAAAAAGTTTATTTTCCTTGGTCTAATGTCATCTGAGAATGACCAAAGGTAAAAATAAAAAAATATATTGCTTTGAGCCAAAAATAAAATGTAATATCTGCAGTTACTTTTTAAAAATGTAAGTTTATAAAAGCAAATTAGTATTTTAATGCGAACAAAATTTTAGTAACAAATTAACTAACTATTAACAGGTATGTTCTAATTGATATCTATTAAAAAATCCTGAATTTACGTGTATTTGTAAATTAAGTATAACTGATACGGGATATTACAAACGTATAAATGTACTAAGATAATCTGAAAAGACGACGAAATTTGAATTATAGCTTTTATATTTATGGAAAATCTGTCAAAAATTCATTGGAGAATGACAAAAGCAAAAATATAAAAAAATATTGCTTTGGTCCAAACGGTCAGTAACCATAGGTACAAATGTCCAGTACGGATATTCTTATTTCAGTCGTGTTTATTTGGGGGGCGTCCATAAATTACATGAGACATTTGGAGGGGGTCGACTTGAATCTTACCTAATCTTATCTAAGGGGAAGGGGGTCTGTGCAAATATCACGTAATTATAGGAAAAAGTTAACGAGATTTGAGCATGTGCTTTCAGGAAAAATGTGTCCTGTGGATCACTTTACGAATTTTTTTGCTCTTCAAAATTATTTTGACGACAAAATCATTTCCGGTTTGAAAAATAGTGCCTTTTTACATTTCCATAAATCTCACCAGTGGGAGGGGGTTCAAAAATGAAAAAGAAACGCCTTACGTTATTTATGGACGACCCCTTATATTGTTCAAATAAAAACGTTTTATTTATGGTAAAAGTAAATTTTAATCAAAGTGCATTATTTATTGTATTTTTTAGAGCTGTAGGTATAGCCTGAAATAGCGTACCACTCGTGCTATAAATTATGTATATAGAAAGTTGGATATCTGTTGGTGTTTCAGGTTAAAAATTATTTTAGAACAAAACGTTAGGTAGTAGTTTTTAAAAATAATACCCGTGGTGGCACTACCGCGTTGCCTAAAAGGTGCCGTCAAATGCAAAAACTGCATGTTTCTGTGCTTGGACAACGTTGATGGAACAGGGGAAAAGATGAGTTAAAAATCTAATAACCCGTCAACCACGGTACTCTGGTATTTAGGAGTAAGCCAGATAAATACCTATGGAATAAGCCTTCGTGGGTTGTCACAAAGATAAAAAAAAGATAAACCTTGTCATATTAATTTTGGTATCCATATGAGTCTAATACATTTACAATAATTAATGCATATTTAACTTTTAGGAATTTTAGAAACACATAGCCTCCAAATGTACGTAGAATAAATAAATGCCAATAAAATTTATAAACACGCACAGTTATTCTGGTTTGGTCTTGAAAAAAATCGTATCGTAGGGCACTTTCTAGGGGGGTAATTACCCCTTTACCTTCCCCTTACCTACGCAAGTGAGTGCAACACAAAATAACTTGACATTCTTTTTTTAGTAATTAATAGATATGTACCTTAATTATACTGCATTAAAAAAACGATATATTTTTCCATTTTGAAAAACTTATGCTGATAATGTTTTATAATGAAGAATATGAAAAGCGAAACGTCTTATGACTAGTTTCGATTATTATACAGATTGTACAAAAGTGTGGATTATTGCAAGTACATATCTTCCAAACCGCTTGAATTTTTTGTTTAATTTTAATTGACTTAGTTTTGGAAATTTTAGTAAATAAATGTAATCTAGTTTTTAAAATAAAAACGCATCAATTCATATACCAATAAAATTCAAAAATATTAATTAGTATCTGTAAAAATATGATGTTTTTTTTTATTTTTCGGATTATTTTTAATAACGGTATGACCTTATTCAATTCACTCAATTTTTTAAAATTATATTTGTAAGTAAATTTTTATTGAAAAATTGGCAGCAGTTTGCAACATAGTTGCAATATTCCATACATTCCCTTATATCATTTTGCTCAATGAAGAAAATGCTCTCTCTTTTCACAGATTTAATTTGATTTCCTTATTAGGTAAGTTTTTTCTTTAAAAGAAAAACCACAGCTGAACTTTCTTTTTCAGGATGACGCCGACGAAGACGAGAGGCCTGGTTCGAGAGCAGGTTCCCCCATAACGAGTCAACCATCTCCCAAGAAGGGGCCTAATAACCCAGTATACGCCATGCCTCCCCCACCTGGCGCCGACGCTGGTGAAAGTGCCGCACTGAACCAAGGTGACGTGCCAGTGTACACCCCAGGTAAGATAAAAAATTAACTTATTTATGTTAGTAATATTATTACCAAGTTTATACAGTGGGGTTTTTAGAAGTACCCCCCTCCTTTATCTTTTGAAGAGAGCATGATATCAAGATCGGTAAAATTTAGATAAATGGGTATCATTTAAACTACTTTTTGACATAATTTTTTTTGGTCACATGGCCTAAAGACACAGACATTATCAACGTTTTTTTTTAAATGGAAAGCTCCTTTTATTTCCTACTTAACATCACTTTGTTTTTGTAAATTGGTCCAGCCGTTCTAGACTTAAAGCCAATGCTATTAAAACCGGATAATTTGTACAATATTTAAGCCAAATTTCAAATCCTTGTAAGGCTTGAACGGCTGGGATGGTTTCCAAAAACAGAGCGGTGTTTCGTAAGGAATCAACGAGCCTTAAAAATGAAGTGGTATGTGGCCTTCTTCTTCAAGTTCCTTAAAATCACTTGACACCCGCTTATATTTGATATTTTTGTCTTTGATATTGCTTCCAGTGCCACCTATGATAGTTTTCTTATTAAAGTTACTTTAAAACAACAATAGATTCATTTTTTTAAAATTTTATCCAACTTTTATATCTCACGAAGTTTAAAAATTGTCAGAATAGGAATTATTTTCGTCTACACTATATAGGTTGTCTGCTAATTAATGGTACAAAAAAAATCACAAATTCCCTATGATAAATACTAAGATTTAAGTAAACATACCTATATTCAAAAAGTGGGGTCTCTCTCCTATGTTTTCTGCACAAAAAGGTATACTTTATAAAAATCTCTCACCGTTTTCGAGATATTATCCTTAAATTTGTTTAGTGTAACCGAAAAATACCATAATTACAGTGTATTAGCTATATCTTTAAGGGCCACATCATTGATGATAAATTATTTGATATATACACTTTTTGATTACACTTAATGAAAATGAACATATTTCGAAAACGGTTACTCGGAGCGATTCTTACCCAATATATTCTTTTTTTGTGTAGAAACAGAAAGTATAACATAATTTATTGTTTTACTTAGATGGTACAATAAGGTAGCACAAAAAGTTGGGAAGTCGTAGAGAAAATCAAAGTAGTGTAGGTAGATTGATCAACACATAAAAATTAATTTATCGGATCTGAGTAGTTTATGTCAAACAAACCCTAAATACCGAGTTTTATTACAATATTCAAAACTTTAACATCATCAAAAATTATTGAAATACATTAAAAATATTTTTTTACTTTGCCATCGTGTATCTTCCTTATTATTAGAGACAAAAAGCAGTTTAAACACTCATCACGTACCCCTATCTGTATAGTAATGCGCTTGCGCAGAAGCGATGCGTTAGTTCCAATCCGTTACGTTAAAAATTATCAATACGGCACACGTATCCGTATCGCGATTGGTAACGTATCCAGACTTTGGTACGTCAAAATTAGAAAACAAAATTCATATTCATAAAATTTGATTGGTTGATTGATTGATAAGTGAGTTAAAAGCTAAAGGTTAAAAACATTGAATCCAAAATTCGTTAAAATCACGGAAAAAACTGTTAAAAAAAACTGTTATGCGTCCGTTTGACACTTGTTAGGTTAGGATACAAACCCTGAACAAAATTGGTTTAGGTGGTTGTATAAAGAATTTTAAATTGTGACCTGTTTTTTCTATTAACTCCTTAAATGTGGGTATGTTTGGTTAAACCCTAATATTCTAGCAAAAGGGAATGCAGGGATTCTTAGTGTACCATTAATAAATTGACACCCTGTGTAACCACTTCTTAATTGATATGTTAAGTTTCTTTAAACATTATATGCAAACCATGATTTAAGGCTGGCAATCCATAGTTGCATGCATTTCTTTTTGCCTTATTTCTACTAACTTTTCCCACAAACATAACCTATAAAATCTACTCTCTATGTTCTAGATTTAAAGTAAGCAAGTCGACGTTTTAAATTGCAGATATGCGAGGCCAAGCCAAGTGGTGAACTACTAAGCCGGTTATTTTGGGTTAGGAACTAAAAAAATTAATGAAAATCAATCACCCCTTTGCCTAGTCAACTTTACACACAACTGTGGTTAGAAGGCACTTGGTTTTTGGTAATTCGAAGATTTGATTTCGATTATTTTTTTAGCACAAGGTTTGCTGCAAGGTAAATGTATTAGTTACCGTTATTAAAATTAAGTTAAACATCAATAATCAACTATTTTATAATATCAACGTGTCAATTAACAAATAGTAACGTTCACACTTCCGCAAATATTTTTAAACAAGATTACTACAAGAAATTATAGCTTTACTTAGAGGTAGAGTTTTTGGTCACTTGACTTCTCTTTCCGAGTTACACAAGCTGATAAAATTTATGACTGAACTTTAAGGAAAACCCTCTATAATAAACGACTTTCATCACTATTTTTTGTTAATTTTTTAAAGCTAATAATCTTTAGACCAGTAATGAAATTAACTTCATGATAATAACACTTTCAAAACCTTTTAGGCGGGTTCCTTTTGACGAGTCTACCACGAATATTTATACCGCTATATATGAAAGCGGCGAGTTAACCCATCCTGTCAATATCAAATGTTTTGGGTGTTAGACCGGGCAAACGCGTCACTTTTTGGCGGATAAGTTTACCACAATGTTTTGCATGCAATTTTTAAACATTATGCCAAAAATCATAAGGATTACAGTTACGAAACCCGCCCAATCTGACACCTAAAACGTGTCAATGTGTTTCGTGACTATAACACTTATTTTTGGCACAATGTTTATAAATTGCATGTAAAACATTGTTGTTATTTTTGTACGACAAAAAAGTGACGCGTTTGCCCAGTCCAACACCCGAAACATTTGACATTGACAAGCTGGGTTAAAGCGCCGCTTCCATATATGGCGGTAGATAAATATTCGTGATAGACTCTTAAAAGGAACCCCTCTAAAAATGTTTTAAAAGTCTTATTATTATGAAGTGAATTTCATTACTGGTCCTGGAGCTATGAAGATAATTCTGAATCCATGATGTCTAGTTATCAGAACTACTTCATGTTAGCGATGAGCCTAATATTTATTTTTTGATATTGGTACTTACTGCTTTTGCTACCTAAAAGTAGCTGCTATCAAAGACAATTGTAGCTTTACTACAGGCACCCGCTTAGCAACATGTATCAAGCAGCAAATTATACGCACTGTCTACGGTGTGTACATATAGTCCCTCGATGGTGTCCGCTCAATAAATTTCACCAAACGATCGTCCACGCTCGGTGTCTAAAGTGAAAACTACAAGTTTCTTTGCTGTTACTGGAAACTGATATTATCACTCTTTACCTTATACTGCAGGGACAAAATATTTGTTGTAAATAGATTAATGTATCAAACTATTATTACATTTTGTGGGTTAGAGCAAAACAGAAGTTAGCCTGTGACTTAGAGACTTCCTATAAGACAAATAAAAGGTATAGTAACGGATCCTGTACTATATACTTTTCTTTGATTTAAATATGATGTTAACAGATTGCGGGATTTATAAGGCGCATTCAGGAGTACTCAGCCGCTTAACCGCTGGGTAAGCGGAGTGTCAAAATTGTCAAATTAAACTAATAGGCTGGCTTTATTTCGACCGTTTTGACACTCCGCTTACCCAGCGTCCGAGTACTCGTGAATGCACCCATTTTTCTGCGATCAGATAATGAACGTGATTTTTCACTCTCAGATTCGCAGTCACTGTTTGAGGTTTTGTTTTCGTTTAGCGCCATTCTTTGAATGAAAAATGAACGCTAAGTGCAAACATTAAAAGTACTATTTTCTCCAGGGACAAGTAGCAGCTACCTAAATAACTTATGTGTCACTGATAATTTTTAGAAGTGAGTGCAATCGCAGTCACATCACTACTCAATGTGTTTAATATTTTACTTTTAATTTCGACAAGTTTAATAGTACGACTGTGCTAAAAAAATAATAGAAATTAATTGACGAATATTAAAAAAACCGAATGCCATAGGTTTTAAGTTTTTTCGTCCGTGTATAAATTTAATTTTAGATTTTGGGCTACGATACGCCAAGTAGCCTGTACAGCAGTGTTTAGGAACCAATTTATTCTTATTGAAATATTGTATAGGATTTTGGAATATTTATTTTTTTATCTGTGGTATTTTATTTTTGCTAGATTATAGTTATACATAGTCGAAAAGTTTTAAGTCAGAGACTATGTGGCTCTTATTTTTATGTTTCCGGTTTGTATCTACTTTTTTAGTTACAAACATATATTTCAATGCAACAAAAACAAATAGAAAATTAGTTGTGCTGGTATTTTTAGAAGCGATAATAGCTATGCAAAGCGTGTTGCTATTAACATTAGGCTTATTATACTAAAGAGATTGATTATTTAAAAGCTTAGTACGGTTAGGATATTTATTTTAACTTATTTTATTTATTAATAACTTTTTAAAACAAACAATAAAATACCATTCATAAAAACTGAATTTTTAAAATATCTACACTTACTTTATTGTTAAGGATTTTGTAGTCATAAAAAAATATTATTTGGTTAGAAGGTCCTTAAAAACTTATAGCTAGACATTTTCCAAAATAAATTATTTAAAGCATGGGTACGTGCACTTCATTTTAGTACTAAATGTAGCACCTGTCAGTAATAACCAGATTTGAAAATTCTAATGCCTTTATTCATTAAAATATGTTTTTATTTATGTCTGTTAAAAAGAATGTGAAGTGCACAAGTAGCCTTTGCTTTTCGCAATGGAAACTTGTAATAAAAAAGATCTTCGTGTATTAATTAGAATTTAGGAAAAAAATAGTTTGATTTTTTTGTGTGACGAGTTTCCTTGCATATACAGGGTGGGCCAAATTAAACTTGCACACTTTTTAACTAATAATAACTTTTTTATCTGTTGGGCTTGTATGTTTTCTCTAGATTTGCCAATTTTGGTCAAATAGATTTAGACAGGACTGGACTTACGAGACTTTTTCCAAAATACTGTATTTAACCTTGTTGCAAAAAAAAACTGATGTAGCTACAATTAAGCTAATACGTTTTTCTTGTAGACAAACTATGGAAAATGATTCAGTAAAAGCGAATCTGTCAACAATTTGAGGATTTAGGAATTATAATTATTTTTGATAAATAATGCTCCCTGCATTTCCCTCGATTTTGAAAAAGAACTTTTTTTAGTGTCACTTGAAAATCAAACATGAGAGGTTACCATGGTTACTAAGTTGGATGCTGACCAAACTTAACAGTAAATGAATTTATAATAAACGTATTAGCCTAATTGTAGATAAAATTACTTTTTTGCAACGAAGTTTATATGCATCATTTTGGAAAAAGTCCCGTAAGTCGAGTCCTGTTTAAATCTATTTGACCAATATTGGCAAACCTAGAGAAAACATATTTACCTATTATCCCCTCAAAAATAAAAAAGACGCAATAGATAAAAAGTTATTATTAGTTAAAAAGTGTGCAAGTTTAATTTGACCCACATTGTATAAATTCGTGAAAAACCCTAATAATCGATTTAAGAACGTTTTTTGAACTGTTTAAATAATAAAATATTATCTAGCTTAATCACAAATCTAAATGTTGTCTTGTCACCAAATGCCACCACCCAACGCAGTAGGGACAGTGCAGGTAAAGAATTTTTTAACAGGTTTTTAACATTGGCTGACTATAATATTTAAATATAGTCTTAAAGTTATTTTAAATGTAAGATTTTGGATTTCAACGTTTTTAATAAATATAGGGGGTATCCCGCGAGGAACCACTGTCATTCGGTTTTACAGAAAGTGCTAGAATTGTCAAAATATGTTAGATGTCCCCAACGGCTTTATAATGTTACCAAATTTCCAAAATCTTCCAAAGCCTACTTTTCGAGTAATCGGTCGCAGCGGTTTCGCGTGGGACACCCTGTAGAGTATTAGTTGCCATTGTGAAAACCTTTGGTAAAAGATTCTCTCAAATTGTCAGTAATTTTTAGTGTGCTCCCTGAAATTCCTATTATCGAATGTTACGCTTACTCACAGAGCTAAAATCTATATCACAAATCCTGAACAGAGATCCTTTAGTGAAAAATGTACAATGTTCTGTCCCTGCCTAAACTAATAATTATTTTATAATATGTACATACTACATTATGGTATATAGAGATAATGCTACTACATATTAAAATTATTTAAAATTTTGATGTAAAAATTATTTAATTTTATAGGCAGTAGATTGCAACGAACTTTATAGCACTTTTTGCGTTTGGCAGGTTTGATGTTGGTGCAATCAAGTTTTAAAAACGTTCGTTTTTTTTGCAAATTATTTTTAGTCTATTTGTAATAATTTTGACATTTATGTTGTATAATAATCTGTTGTTCCTGCAAAAAGGACCTACATATAGGTAAGCACAGAAATTAATTTGGCATTGCACAAACCAAGGTTTTTAATTCCAACATTTTCTTATCCCTCCTACATAACTGCAAAATTGTATTTATTTCTAATAAATTCCAGTATCTGGATACACATAAAATATGTCGGTCCTTTTTTGGTATTGGGGTACCAAGGATGTCCAGCCTTATTTGCTGAAATATGTCATGATATCTAGGTACTGTCCTTGGTAGAGACGAAC
Source organism: Listronotus bonariensis (assembly GCA_014170235.1). NCBI lineage: Eukaryota > Metazoa > Arthropoda > Insecta > Coleoptera > Curculionidae > Listronotus > Listronotus bonariensis. The sequence continues at coordinate 12,138 of JACEGR010006516.1, read as the reverse complement.
AGACCTCTCACATTGAATAATTAGTCTTTTTGTTTTCGTTTTAAAAGGTATTTATTTCCCATTTTCTTTATGGCTTTATCTTCAGCTCTATCTACTTGGAATTAAAATTTAGTAAGATGTAGAGAGACCTTTCGGCATTTTTTACACCCTAGACCATGTAAAAGCCACTGACCTTTTAAAAACTTGAACCATTGTAAGGTACATCTAGGTCAGAGGTAATAAGCTTAACCTCGGTTTTTTAATATTTGTCCGCAAATATAGGTTATGCTTGTGCCGTCACCGTTTTGCCAGAATATTTTTTATATTATGGCACAATAAAATGATATTGGATAAAATAAAATCACTGAAAAAATCCTAAAAAATAGTATCTTACCTTTAATAACGATTTTAAATTTCGTTTAAAAAAATGTCCTATTTTTAAACGCTTAAAATTATCTGTAAGTGCACAATCAATAACAATTTAACTATTAACCATAAAAACCAAACTAATACAAAAGTTTTAATGACGAGAAAGCACAAAATACCACCGAATAAAGCTTCCAGCACGATTGTAAAGAAAGAAATAGGGAAACGATTACATCACAAAATTTAACGAACATAGGTTTAAATGGGATGGAGCATTCCCGTTAAATTTATCACCTTTGATCTAGGTCTCCGTAATACAGTGAGGCGTAGGTATAGTCAGTTTTTCTCAGGGCCCTTTTTGGTCTTCACCAGTCTGTAATCTAACCACCATACGACCACCACTACATGTGAATTATAAATCAGGGTGGTATGAATCACCCCATCATATAAAAATATTTTTATAGCAGGCAAGTAAACGCAGAAAACAAAAGTGGAGAGTTTTTTCTCATTTAAAATTTCTGATTTTATACTTGCAGTTTTTTCAGTTGCTTTTTACGTCTTGTTTAATTTTTGTTTTTATATTTTTAAACAAACCTATTCTTGGCACTATTTGTTTTTTTAGTTACCATAATATTTAAAACTATCTTGAATAAATAAAAAACATCTTTATGGAGCAAAAAGCACTATAAAGTAAGATCTGACAATTTATAAAACACTGCTTGATTGCACCAAAAATAATTATTAATTGTAACATCTTTTACCATTTGTAGCATATTTAGGTTTTCAGTATTTTATCATTATTATCATCGGGCATTCATATCTTTAAAAATATTTGTTGTTGACTTATGTATATTCACATTGTTAATAAAACGGGGTATATAGAATTTATTCTTTTTGTGATCAGGTTTATACTAATGACATACATAATGTGTTTGTAAAATGTATTTAAAAGGTTTTTTATTATATAATCTCATCTTTATTTGTTCTTACGTATTTTTTCCCAATAAAGACTTTGGTTAAATATTTATTACTAAATTGTTTATCTTTTTATTAATTTATTAGGTAAATGCATTTTGTTAACCGTCACCCACATCTGAAATCTTAAATCTTCCTTGTTGATTTTTTGTTAAATAATATATCTTAGAGTCAAACGGCACTGTGTTACTTTTGCAAATTTTAAAAATATTTAAGCTTTAAATTATCAATAAATATGAAATTATTGTGTTTTGGACCTTTTCCTCTTGTAATAACCACGACATAAATTACTATAACCTTCAAAACCAAACAGCTGATTTTGAAACTTATGTTTAACCAGACTACCCTGGTTTTTACCTGGGTCAGCAGGATCCAACCCGAGTTAAGGATCCAATCTATTTTTATGAACATGGATAGATATTAGCAGATCCTTTTTTGATCGGGTTTTTATGGATCGGGTTAACCCAAAATCAATATTTGATAATGTCTTTTATATGTTGATAGCACTTTACCGCAGTGCCATTTGCCGACTATTTTAGATTTATACGAGTAGTTCAATCGCCAAAATGAAATTTGAACAGCAGATGCATCATGCTTAGGCGATGAAAAACTTTTTATATAAAGCCAACAAAATTTTTATTTAAAATTTACAACAAAGCATTTTATGTATTATGAAAGCTTGATTACCTTTGGTTCTGATTATTTATACAAAAAAATCACATGTTTAAAAAAAATATTTTTGGCATAAAATCCAACGTTTAAATCCGTTTTACAAAAAATTAATTAGCTAATAATTTAAAAATTTATTTAGGTATAATAAGTACATATGTCTTAAATAGGTAGAGCAAAAATATTTACTTAGATTACCAAACAAAGCAGCCTCTTTCCAGTTTAATTTTTATTTAAGAATAAATAGTTTTACAAGATGGAGTAAATAAAATTAGACTGTAGAGTTAAAGTGCTTTTTGACCTAAGTGCTAAAATTAAAAATCCCTAGAAATCAAACAAATAAGTAAAGAATGTAATGCTTGACATAGGGGTGGTGTCAACTTTGGACTTCGTTTGCAATCGCTAGGGTGAAAGATTCTAATCGTAGAGGTGTATTACGAAATTATATCGATATTATTAGGTCTTTTAACTTATTATAGTTAAAGCCACTGATAATTTATTATACTGAAATTGTATTGATTTAGAAAAAAGAACGAATACAAATATTATTTTGCTTTAAATAAATATACATATATAAATTTACAACTAAAAGAACTACTTGCCCTATCGAAATTTGCGTCTGAAACAAACCCAAGTTTGACCCAGTATTTCGCAACACACTGTCGTGGCAAAAAAATAATTTACGCTAGCCTACAGCTCTAATCACGGTCATTTCAAAGTGGAGTATAGGGACTGCCACATAGACCGAATTGTTGGACATTAAACAAAATAATATATTTTGGCATTTAGATCAATTAGCATTTCAACTTTTTAACTCTGTTTTGATTTATTCCGATCATAGTTTCAATAATTATCTTAATAATCACTTCCTTAATTAATAAAGGAATACAAGCTGCCAAGAAAATATTTTATGCTTATGCAGTGGTGATAAGTGAAAATAATGAAGTTTAGTACTAAAAACACTCACTGTGAAAGCAGTCAAAAATAATCAAAAATGCCTACCTTATTTTTACATCATAAATACAAAAAAGAAGCTCATATCTCTAAAAGGGTATAAAAAATGTTACATTATTTTTTGACTTCACCAACAGAAATTCTGCAGGTTTTCTTTAACTTTGTACGTATTAATTTTTGGCGCTACCTGTATTAGACTGTATCAAAGTGTTGACTAAATTAATAAATAATATAGCTATTTTCAACGAAATAATTATTGTAAAAATATATTATCTCATTCCACCACTCAAATTATTGTATTTATTGGATGTTCTCTTGTTAAATATTTGTAACTGTTTAGACTATCATTTACATTTTACTATAGTTAATAATAAATTATAGCAGGTATATGTGCGTATTTAAAAGAAAAATAAACGATAATTCTTGAAAGGATTGTTTTATTTCTGATTAAATTAAATTAAGGTTTTCTTCTGACGTTCAACAAATAAATGTTGTAAACGTCAAAAGGCGACTTAATATTACGCGAAACTTACTTAATCTAAAAATTTGTTGCTGCTCACGAAATTGTTTGTCAAGGTGTAAAGAGTTAGCAACAAATTATTAACCGAAAGTCAAGAAAGATTGGAGATCGGTTAACTCACAAAAACCGCTGACGCCAGCTTACACTCGATTTCTCTAGGTAAAAGTTAATCTAAAAATTTGTTGCTGCTTACGAAATTGCTTGTCAAGGTGTAAAGAGTCGGCAACAAATTATAAACCGAAAGTCAAGAAAGATTGGAGATCGGTTAACTCACAAAAACCGCTCACGCCAGCTTTACACACTCGATTTCTCTAGGTAAAAGTTAATTTAAAAATTTGTATCTGCTTACGAAATTGTTTGTCAAGGTGTAAAGAGTTAGCAACAAATAATAAACCGAAGGTCAAGAAAGACTGGAGATCGGTTAACTCACAAAAACCGCTCATGCCAGCTTAACACTCGATTTTTCTAGGTAAAAGTTAATATAAAAATTTGTTGCTGCTCAGAAATCAAAGTTTGGCGGATTCGGCAAAACAACTTAATACTTCTACAATGTAGAAAACTTAAAAAAAAGATTTGTCTAGGGCATTCGTAAAAACATGGAAAAAAGTTACGCCATCTAGAGCTTTTGGCCATACAAAAATTATATGCAGGCAATATAGATTACTTTTATTAAATAAGAGGACATTTGCTGAGCGCATTTATTAAAACATGCTAATTACGGAATGTACGATTAACGGGACCACCACAAAGCTTCAATTGCGCATGACTCGGGACCGTTGTTCATATTTTTTGAACGCATTTTTTGGCCATGTGCAACCGCGCATTCCATATGTAATATTCCTCTTCTTAGAAGCTCTTTGATCTAGACAAGTAAGGTATCACAAAGCGACATTTGATGCTTGCAATGTAATTCTTGTCCCTGGGTCAGAAATGAAATGAACTTTATAATAAGAACACTTTTAAAACCTTTTTAGGTGGGTTTCTTTTGAGGAGTGTACTACAAATACTCATATCGCCATATATGGGAGCGGCGCTTTAACCCAGTCTGTCAATGTAAAATGTTTTGGGTGTCTGACTGGGCGAACTGGTCACTTTTTGTCGGACAAGTTTACCACAATGTTTTACGTGCAATTTTTAAACATTATGCCAAAAATCGTAAGGGTTACAATCACGAAACCCGCCTAGTTCAATACTCGAATCATGTGTTTGATCCTTATGGTTTCATGACTGTAACCCTTCCCATTTTTAGCAAAATGTTTATGTTAAACATTGTGGCAAACTTGTCTGACAAAAAAGTGATAATCATTGTCAGGCTGGGTTACAGCACAGCTTCCATATATTGTATAAGCAATAGATAAGGGTATATCGGCCAGTAATGCAATAACAAAACAAGCACCATTAGTCACCCATGTTTGCATGCCGGTATCTACTTAAGACTGTCTTATTTCCTCACATTGCCTGTTGTTATTTAGCTGATCCAGTATAGCGGTATGAATATTAAAAGTGATCTTATCATAAAGTGCATTTAATTACTGCCCATGGACTATTTTATGGCATACACATACCTGGGCCTACTCTCTCTCAAAGATATGTGATTTAAGATAATGTTTTGCTAAACAAACTTAATAGCTAGACTTATAAGAGGGGTGAATATGCACGTTTCACCCATCCTATGACCATCATCAGTGAAGCTGTGCTATATCGCAGTCCAGGAGATTGTGTTTACATATCAGGAACAGAAAGTAAACAACATAGCTTTTGTATGTAGGATCTTTTATTATACAATAAACGTAAATACCAAATAAAACCTCCAAAATGTGAAAATAAAGCTCTTGGACATTTTTTCTTAAATCGAGAAATGCAAATTTTTTACAAAATATATTCTCAGTCAAACAAATATAATGCTCCAAAAAGTAAACTATCGAACGACTATATACAATAAATCAAAAGATCACAAAATTTTAGTAAAGCAAGTACAAAGTACCCAATTTTAAACATTTAAAACAATGTTTGGACAGTTCCTAAGTGTATAAATTATTATCGGGGTTTTCTATAAGGTTTGTATAAACTTAGCACAAAATAATAAAGATTTGAATAATGTGTTAGTCATTGCCATATACAATGTTATAATACATAAAGAGCAGATTTCACGTTTTGCGTTAAATTTATACATTCCAAATCATCTATTACTGATGACATGCTAATATTAATATTACCTAGAATAAATGATAATATCTCAAAAGTGTTTAGTAACTTTTTATTGCAATTGGACCTGTAGTTCTGAAATGTCTTCCATTTCTTCTCCAGTCATCTCTTCAGATTCTTCGTATTTCCCTTCAAATTTCGCTTCTACCAGTTCATGATCGTCATGTTCTGAGCTATAAGCAAAATTTTAATTTATTATTCTGTTTTAAACTTCATAAAAGTTTTTTCATAGCAAGTCCTTAATATAGAAAACCCAATGTTACAGGGAAATAGCATTTTACAAGACGTTTCAATAAAAGTAAGTGTTTTGCGGACTATTGGCGATTTTAACTACCGATGGGGGCGCTGCTAAACGTAAACAGCAGGTCGAAAAAGCAGGTAACAGGCAGGTAGCTAGCTTTAATCCCGTTACGGATTTATGTAGACTGAGTACAAGAGATTCGTTTTTGTATTTGAATACCGAAATTCAGTATTCGAGTCAACTCTGAACTTACTCGCGCATTTTTACGTTAAACAACGAGATAAATGGCGCGAACATCTTTGATTTATATGGGCGCGCTGTCAATCAATCTTTTGAAAAGTGTCAAATAAAATGTATTTTAATCTTTTTTGTACTGTAAAAGCCTATTTGTTGTTTATAAACGTTTATAGAACAATCGTGAGTAAAATTTTAAGTGTTTTCCACTTTATAGTATGACTTTTATAAAGATTTTTTGGACTGTTTACTTTTCGTGTGTTTAACAAGTCCTCGTGTATTTTATAGAGCTTTAAAGTGTAAGCTACTTTTCTATTCAAGTATAAAATACTTTTTTGTAAGCCACCTATGTGTTGTGTTTCTGGCTGTTGCATCAATTATAAAAATATTTAAAGGAGACTGGTACATACGTAAACATATGTACTTTTTCCAAAGAGGAGGACATTAGAAAAAAATAGAATGCAACAATACATACAGAGTATGACCAAGGACAATCATAGTTTTACTATAGACACCCCGAACAATGCTAAATTTTTGGTCATCAGCTTGGACGCTCGCTTTGTGGAATTTATAAAGCGGGTATCCATCGAGTACACACGTAAACAGTACGTATAATTTTCCGATTCATAAATTCAGCCAAGCCAGCGTCCAAACTAATGACCAAAAATTTAGAATTGTTCTGGGAGTCTCTAGTAAAACTACAATTGTCTTTGGTATAACATTTGCCATCACACAAGATACTGTGGTATGTGAAAACCATTTTTGCCCTTCACAGGTAAGTCGAATAGATAGATTAATTAGACAAGATGGTTTTTATTGTATCTTATTTGACTTCATTTAAAAAATTGTTTTTATAATTTAAGTAGCATTAGATGCTTTTGAATTTAATAAATATCTTATAATTTTGTCCGTGTTTAAGTAATATAAACTTTTTATAAACATTGCACTCGGATCATCAGCTCATAATATTAAACCTAACGGCCTTTTGTTTTACGTAGTAAAACATATTAAAACAAAAAAAAACGTAAGAAAATTCACTTGACATGTTACACTCATAGAAATAATAAAATATTTAAAAATTGAGTCCATAAGACCTCTTTATTCGAAAACTACAACACCATGCTCTGTATTGAAGCTAGTATTTTTTTAAGTTGGGTTGGAATGGAATCGGGTATTAAAAATAAAATATTTTAGTATAAATAAATAAAGAAGTTTTTTTGAGACGATAATTTGTTGGTTTTTAAAGTTAGAGAACAACACAAGATTTTGGTTAAAAAACCCTACCTTTCCTGCACTCCAGTCTGTACTGACGTATCAGTGGATGAATCAACAGCTTGTCCGTCGCTATTTGTTTGGCTCATGGGTTTGGTACGTCCATATTTTTCATGAATATTTCGATGTCTTTTCAGGGCGAATCTTGAATAAAAAATAAATTCATTAGATTATGAATATACATATTAAAAAGAATAGAACAAACTTAGAGAGTAAAAAAATATAACTCTTTCTAAGGTTCAAAGAAATCGTCTATCTACATAAAAGCCCCTTTGTCTTTGTTTTTTATTTGCTAAGATAAGATTTATGCATAGCATATCTCACCCTTTCTTTTTTAAAATTTAAATTTTGATCAATTAAAAAATAATACCATACGATTTTTGTTATTGAAAATAATCAGTATGAAGTCACTATTTTATTCAGTTACCTGTCTGAGAATCCTACAGAACAAATATCACACTTAAAAGGTTTTTCACCAGAATGGACTTTTTGATGGTTTTTCAAATGGGTCGCCTGGTTAAAGCAAGAACTACAAATATCACACCTAAAAACAAAAAAAAGTTAGTTCCTGAAAACTGTTATGGGATTTTTTTTTAAGAATTATTACCGAAAAAATATTTTATCAACAACAAAATATATGAACTATTAGGGAAACCACTTGAACATAGAATAACCACTAAATAACTGGCAGAACGTCGGGGATTATGATCTTTAGAGTCAGATTTTCATATATTTTGGATATTACACACTTTAATTTACTTTAGACTTGAAACCACGTATTTTTCCTTAAGATTATTTGGTTATACAGGGTAATTTAAAACTTGATCACCAAACTTAAGGCGGTATTTCTACAAGAATAAATAATGCTAAAGCTTCATATAAATTTTTCTCAAAATATCCTATTTTTGGTAGCGAGTGGTAATAACATGGGAAAAATTAATTTCAGACTTAATTTTTAAAGATAATTTATGTTTAAACGGTTAGATTTTTCGAATTTAACAAAGAGCACCTTTTTCAAAGCTCTGCATCAGTCTTTTAGAAAATTTGACAAAAACGAGAACAGTAATCAAAACTCGAAAATTATGACCAAAGATAACAATATTCAATGTAGGTAACGAGCTCTCTAGCGGCATACAATGAATGTAAATTCTTTCTAAAATGATGGAGCACATTTGAGTTTGTCTATGCGCCAAACATAAGTCTAATCGGTTTTTGCTTAAGCAAATAATCTTTAAAACAAGCACTAAAAAATTGAAAAACCAATGACATTTAAAAAAAAACATTATATGAAGCTGTACTATTATTTTTAACATGTAGATCCACCGCCTTAATTTTCATGATCAAATTTAGATCACCCACTATATCCAAATTAGTTTTATAGTTTTTTACATACCTGTATGGTTTTTCTCCTGTATGAATTCTCCTGTGATTCCATAATGTGGAATGCCTGGCAAATGATTTATCGCAAACTTCACAGACGTAGGGTCGCTCTCCCGAGTGTATCCTTTCGTGATTTTTTAGATGTGGAGATTGGGAGAATTGCATACCACAAACATTACATCTAAAATAATCATAATAATAGCAGGAAAAATGTTTGAACTGACCGCGAAGACTTAAAGCCATATCACATTTTAATATACTACTTATCACAAATATTGCAATACCTAGAAATAATGTATTAAGTTTATATAATGTACATATTTAAAGGTATAAAGGCCAGTAAGCAACAACAAAGAAAGGACGACTAGTCACCCAATCCGAAATGTTTACATGCCTGCATTCGCGTTAGACCGTCTCCATTTTACACATTGCCTATGAACGACTTCATTTAGCTGATTTTGTATACACATTTTATTTTGGAGCAATACAAATGATAATTTGAGAAATGTAATTTGGTAATGTTTTCCCATGAATCCCGATTAAGCTTAAGAATGCACGACGGCGTTTGAGCGATATGTCGCTTGCACTGAAGGTGTTATGATATGGGGAGTCATATGCATTGACAGTAGGTCTGCTTTAGTTTTCATCCTAGAATATATAACGGTCGTGCGTTACATGGAGAAAGCGTTAGAACTGACTTCTACAGTGTGGGCCAAATTAAACTTGCACACTTTTTAACTAATAATGACTTTTTTTCTATTGCGCCCATCTTTTTCATTTTCAAGGGACTAATAGGTAGATATGTTTTCTCTAGGTTTTGCCAATTTTGGTCAAATAGATTTAAACAGGACTGGACTTACTGGACTTTTTCCCAAATGATGCATTAAACTTCCTTGCAAAAAACATACTTGTATCTACAATTAGGCTAATACGTTTATTTTTAATTCATTTACTGTTAAGTTTGGTCAGCATCCAACTCAGTAACCATGGTAACCTAAAATTTTTGATTTTCAAAGGACACTAAAAAAGTTCTTTTTAAAATCGAGCGAAATGCATGCTTTATGGAGAGCATTATTTATCAAAAATAATTATAATTTCTAAATCCTCAAATTGTTGACAGATTCGCTTTTACTGAATCATTTTCCATAGTTTGTCTAGAAGAAAACATATTAGCCTAATTGTAGCTAAATCAGTTTTCTTGTGCAACGAGGTTAAATACAGTATTTTGGACAAACTTCCGTAAGTCCAGTCCATTTTAAATCTATTTGACCAAAATTAGCAAACTTAGAGAAAACATATCTACCTATTAGCTCTCCAAAAATGAAAAAGATAGGCGAAATAGATAAAAAGTTATGATTAGTTAAAAAGTGGGCAAGTTTAATTTGGCCCCACCCTGTATACTCTATGTCCAGCGTTTTGCTTATGCCTTATTTTGGCAGGATAATTCATGACCACCTATTGCTTGTCTAACTATGGCTTATCTAGAGACACATAATGTTTATTACATTCTTCCTTGGCCTCCACATTCTTGCAATCTGTCCCCCATAGAACACATAAGGAACATGGTAAGATGTAGCCTCAATAGATTCTTTAACCAACCACATACTTCAGAAGAGTGAAGGAATTAAATTAATGTTAAGTGGGAACCAAAAGACATCAATCATTGAATTAGAAGCATGCCTAGAGGCACTGCTAAGTGTGTAAATTCTTCCGGTGGTTATAATCGTTATTATGTTAAAATTTTAAGAACATCCCATGTGTTGTTTTACACCAAAATGTCATTACATATAGCAAATATTATTGTATATAAAACAGAAAAATTTGTTAAACTGCAATTTTTATAATAAATAGTATATTACTAAAATCCACAGACAGTGTAGCATTTTATGTAATATTTAAAAATATTTTAGGTAAATTTTAAAAATACGGGATTATTAACATACATACCTATATGGTTTTTCTCCAGTATGTATTCTGGAATGATTTTTCAAATAAGCTGCTTTAGCGAACGCTAGACCGCAGATATTGCACTTAAAATTCTTTTCACCTGTATGCAGCCTCTTGTGAGACCATAGTGATGAGTATCTACTGAAAGAGCCTATAAAATTAAATACCACAATTAAACCGGTTAAATAAATAAAAACTATACTAAAAAAATATTTTTTACTAAGTAGCCGTATTAGAAGACCAATTCTTTCTTAGGCCCTTTCCATTTTTTTGTATGTTATTCGTCGGTCTGTGACTCTTAATACTTTTACCTACAGATTAATTCGTTATACTGCAAAAATTAAAAGACAATGTTCCTTTTTACTAGTGTTTTAAAATTATATAATAGCATATTATTATTAACGAAATCTTTTACTAAAATCGGGCTATTTTTATTTGATTATAAAGGAAGGAAAACACAACTGAAGAAAAATGTTTTTTTCTTCTTTCAGGATCATGGTTTACACAGAGTGTAGGCATCCTCTCACACATTCCTGCCTTGCATACACAAACTGTTCTTACGCTTTGGTCTGCTGATCGTACCGTATAACGTTGCGATAAACGGTGTATGACTTGAACTGATAAATGCATATAAATACATATGTGGTGGTCACTTGTTTCGTCGATGCATGCGTCAGCGACAAGGGGCAAGCGTTTTAACGCAACGTTAAACTTTACGTGGGAACGCAACGTTGCCAATTTTAACCAAGGTGGTCACTTGATTATACCGCAGCAAACAACGTGAACGTGCGGTGGATAAAAATCAAGTCACGCATACCGCGACGTTTGAGCTAGCAATGCTGTGCGATATGCGACGTAAGTGATCCTCCTTCTGCCCCGCTTGCCCCTTGCCGCTGACGCATGCATCGACGAAACAAGTGACCACCACATGTGTATTTATATACATTTATCAGTCCAAGTCGCACACCGTTTACTGCAACGTTATGCGGTAGGATCAGAAGACCAAAGCTTAAAGTTGAACGTTGCGTTGAAGCGCTAACCGCAGCGTTATGCGGTACAATCAGCGTTTCAAGGCAACGTTCAACTTAACGAAGTAACCCAACATCGCCAATTTCAGTCAAGGTGGTCAGTTGATTCTACCGCAACAAACGTTAACATGCAGCGGATAGAAGTCATGTCACGCCCACCGCGACGATTAAAGCCTCGGGATGTTGATCGTACCGCATAACGCTGCAGTTAGTGTTTCAACGCAACGTTCAACTTAACGTAACACCTGCTTACCCCTTGCCGCTGATGCATGCGACGACGGAACAACTGACCACCACATATGTATTTATATGCACTTATCAGTCCAAGCTGCACACCGTTTACCGCAACATTATGCAGGACGATCAAC
>JACEGR010006515.1:0-59840 GCA_014170235.1 Listronotus bonariensis | reverse complement strand
CTTCATTACTATAACTCTTTTTATTAAAATCTTTTTTCCCCATTATTTTAAAAAAGCAAAAAAAAACAAAAAAATACCTTTTAATTGCTCTCTTTTCCTATTATTTCCAATTAATTCGATACTAAACTACCACCCGCCCTTTTTTCCATACTTTCCGCCCCTTTATTTCACATTTTCCGCCCCTGCAGCGTTGTGCCGTGGTGCTTTGCACCACCCTGTAGGCACGACCCTAGGAACATGAACGTATTTCTGGCAAAAATAAAGTACGTGTATAATTTTGGAACATTTTTTATATTTATTCAAATAAGGCAAAAAAAAAATATAACTTTCTGTCTTAATATTTTTACGTAGCTTGCTTATTAAGAAAAAAAAATCAAACCACTACCAAACAAGAAATATTGGAGCAATTTTCTATTTTAAAAATTGCGTTTTAATATCTCTTATTTGCATATATGTAGCAACAAATTCCTAAATAAATATTGTTAATGGCTAGTAACAAATTATACTAGAAAAAAGTGTGTTCGAAATTTTAAAGGTTTTTAAAAGTTTAACACCCTGTATCTTGAAAAATCAACATTTCTCATTTTTACAAAGTTCATGCCAGGGCTCCTAAATGTTTCGCCATGTTACGTGACATCATATCAAGATTGGCTCAGGTCGAGTATAAACTAAATCAAAAATGTTAAATTTTTAATTTAAAGGTTACAATATTTATTAAACTGCTTTATAATATTTATCAAACTTTAAATCTTAGGAATTAAAGTAATGTTTTTAACCTATATTAAATACCACACAAATAATAAAGGTTTACCTGCTTCTTTTAACTGACCTCAAAAACAAGGAGGTTCTCTTAAAATTTTACATGTTTGAGGTTAGACACGGAGTCAGTTTAACCTCCTTTTCACGTTAGCGGAAGCCGGGAATGCGGGCGACGACGGATCAACGCTATTGAAGTGTCTGGAGTCTTATGAGACCTTTTACACGTAGAGAACGCGGAAAGTCGCCAAAATTAAAGGCTTCGTATAATTTAATTCCATATTTGGAAGTAATTTGTATTTCTAAACATCTTTTCTTTATATTAAGTTGCAATACTAGCAAAAATACAGGTACTTTTACTCTTGAAAAAAAATACATTTTTGGCCAAACCTCGTACATGACTGACACAATATGATATAGGATAATTGCATTTAAGGTTTTGGACCATGCAGAACTTATTATAAAGAATAGGTTACTTTTTTCGTAAAATGATTACACACTGTATGTTAGAATGATTAAATATTTGTGGGGCATAAAAATCATTTAAAAATTTTTGGTGTAGTTTTTAGTAATGACGAAAACTTTTAGTTTATTATGCAGTATAATTTATTTTTAGCATTTGGTATGATCAATATGATCAGTCACTTAATATATTCGTTTTTTAATTTTAACGTTGCTTATTAGTTTGTACCAAACGTACAATTTCCACATGCTTGTGTAAATATTTACAACTGGTTTACCATACAACATTTTAAAATAATTTACAAACTTTGTAACAAAATAATTAACTTCCATCTATAGCCGCAGTGGTTGTAGGTTTTATTCCAATTTTTTAACGGTTTTACTAACTAACTAACCAGTTTATTTATTTATTTGTTTGTTATTTGTTTATTATTTGTTTGGGTCAAATTCGGTAATTAAAATTTGACCCTCTACCTGACGACTGATCGATCTAAAATTTTGTACACACTCTTAATCTTGATGACAATACAATATAATACTACATTCTTTAAAATGGTAAATCCAAGTTTGCCGCCGATACAAAAGGCGGATTACATATTACTTATACTGGCATTAAGTAACAGGGTTTGATTGGTAGAATAGAGCTTACTAGGAAAAAAATCCATTATTGTTGCCAAAAAGCAACTTTGAAATTTTAATGGCTTATGCTGTGTATTTAAAAGTAGACACTTCAAACTACATATACACAACATTATAAAATAATTAGACGACCTAAATAGGTTAATAAGAAACTTAAAAAGGTATTTTAAGAATCAATGAAAATCATAGAACTAAAAATAATTAAGTATTAAATAAAAACGGTCTTATTTTTGTCGAAAAATTTGCAATAAGTTATATGATTCTTACACACGTAAACATAAATATACAACATTAAATCTACTAAGTTTATTATTAGCCTAGTATACTAAAAAAAGTAAAAGAATTAAAATAATAAAAGCTGTGTTGTATTTCCGATGTAAAGTCTCGCGAAGTCTCGCTACTTTTGTCAAACATTTTTTACCATTTTCTTTATCAGTTTTTGTACTAACAATTGCCTTGCTACTTCTGAGTTTAGGGACAGATACAAGTTTTTTTTTTATAATTTACAAGGTTTTCCATTAAAAAATTAATATTTTTGTCCTACACTGTATAGTAGATAAAAGCATTCTGATAAAAGGTACGGATTTAACAGAATATACACAGTGTTCTTAGTTATTTTATACCCTAAAAAATAAAGAAAGTTGAAAAGATTTAACTTATTACGCTTCTAAGAATTATTACAAATAATTATTCTTCAGATTTGAATTGTCATATTTACGAAACTAATTGAAATAGACATATCAAATGTGGTATTTTTTAAAGCTTTTTAAAAGATCTTTTTGGTGGTGGTATAATGTACAAAGTGTTTTATTTAAAAAAATCATACCTATTGTCGTACCCTGTATATTATATGAGATAATAATCATCCGATTCCTGATTGGAAAACTACCGAATTAACCAAACAGGCTGATATTTTAGTTTATTAATAAAAAATAATGATGTTAAGGCGGGTGGAAAAAATATATAATCAACCATTTTGTGACGGCGACAATTTTATAGAGATGGCCACCACCACAAAATGGCGAATTACATATTTTTCACAACTACCTCAATATGGTTAGTTAAAGTGAGGCATTAAATGACCTCAATAATAAAATGAATCAATTTACAACAAAACCTAAAACTTAAAAATAAATTATATAAACAAAAAATTAATGTTAACCGCTTTAATTGTACTAAAAGCTAAGTCCTAGCTACCAGATCGCACCAATCTTTTTATCAATCTGGGGTATTGATTAGATCAATAATTAAATCGTTAAACACTTAAAATTTCTATCATAATATTTACTCTGGATTCGCTACGCCCAACGGTTTTGTTATTTGTCTGATCAATACCCCATATTAATGAGAAGATTTGTGCAATCTGGTAACTAGGCTTACCGAACTACTTTTTAGCTTTTGGTACAATAAAACTGGTTAACAAAAAAAAGTCATATAATTTATTTATTTGGCACGCATTTGAAATAACTTTACATAGAAAGAAAACGAGAATGTACCCAGTTTTACTTTGTTGAAATATACAGGGTATTTCTAAACAAGTGCAAAAAATTTAAGAAGACGATTTTCCACCAAAAAAAAAAGCTTTATATGAACATATGTCCTAAACGTCTTAGCTTTTAAACTACGGGGTGTTACATTTTTTATAGAAATATTGTTTTTTTAATAACTTTTACACCTATTCAGATATTTTTAAGAAATTTGGGAGACGCACCCTTTGTACTAAAAAACATTTTTACCATACAAAAAAATATTTTACCAGTGTCGTCCATGAGGGGTTTAAGGTAAAAAAATTGAGAAAAGAATGGCACGCCACTGCATTTTTCTAAAATAAAAATACTTTTTTAAATCCTCATTTAGTTTAAGAATAATTTTTAATGGAGAATTTATATCAGGAATACAATCTGACCATGCCAAAAAATATTTTTATTTTTTTCATTTACGCAAAAACCGTACATTAAACAAAAAAATTCAAGAGACCAAATTTGTTCTTTAATAAATGGAAATTTAAAATAATATTTTTATTTTAGAAAAATGCAGTGGCGTACGATTTTTTTAAATAATATTTACCTTAAGCTCCTTATGAAAGACACTGATACAAATTATTTTTTTCTGGTATGCCAAAAATATCTTCTGGTGCAAAGGGTTTAGGACATATATGTCCATTTAGTTTTTTTTTAATTTTTCGATGAAAATCACCTCCTAAATTTTTTTGCATTTCTTTAGACCCACCCTGTATATCTGTATATTACCTATGTGGTAATATGCAGATATCACTACAAAAACCTAAGTAATAATTTTTAAAATTGACGTTACAATGTATGTACACACATTTGCAAATGGCCCCTGGGCTCTGTCGCACATTATTAAGTTTCTGGCGAGTACTTTATAACCAACAAATATAAACACCTTAACCTGCTATAAAATAGCGGTACTTTAATTATTACTTGGTTACTTTATTTTGATGGCCATATTTCTGAAGCTAATAAAGTTAGATTAAATTATTATAGTCTTTTCTTAAAGCTCTTAAAGTTCAGATGGTGATTTTGGTAATAGTAAACAGAATTGGAGAAAAATAATGTTTTTTTTTTAAATTAATAAACCCTGTATTTTATATTACTATTAAAAAGATCATTAAAAGAGCCTTAGAAAAAAACATCAGAAATTATAATAACTTTATTAGTTTCGTAATATGGCCATGGAAATATTATTTTTAGGTAATTATTAAAGTCCTGTCATTTTGTAGTAGGTAAAGAAATTAAGTTTAGACATTTTTAAAAATTGATCCCGTCTTAACCTGATCTCAAGGGCGGATTTCGCTTTTTGTCTTGGGGAGGGGAGTTATTATCGACTTAAAAATAATTTTTTACAAACTGTTAAAATTAAATGTATTACAGTGATATGTTTATAGGTGTTATTTTTTAATCAATAATATATATCTACTTTTAATTTTAAAAAAATACTTTAGTAAAATAATTTTACCTAATCATCTTATCAGAGGTCTTTCAAGGGTGGTAATTACTTTTACCACCCTCCCCTCCCCCTCTCCCCGTAAATCCGCCCTTGTCCGATTCATGCAAATCTGTTCAGAAAAGGATTGGCCAATATCTACCCCTGTTCAAAAATTGATCGGATCCTTAAATCGAGTTGGGTCCTGCTGACCCCGGTGAAAGCCAGGGTTAGTCAGGTTAAACAGAAGTGTCAAAATCAGTTGTCTCGTATTTTATGTTTTATTAATTTATGTAGTGTTTATTGCAAAAGAAAACTGTATAAAAACAATAATTTCATATTTATTGATTATTTACAGCTTAAATATTGTGAAAATCTTCGAAAATAACTGCACGACCTTAAACAAAGCAAAAAGGTTATGTTTTGTTTTGACACGAAGCTGATGAATAAAGGACAAGTGTGTGAATCGTAAATTCAGCTGATTGGACCTCAACCCATAGGAACAATATTTGAAATCTGCCTTTCATAATATTCTCAGGTTATAAAGTACTTGTCCGGAGCTTTAAAATGATGTACGACAAGACCTCCCCGTTCCACAGCCATGTTAAAATTTTATCTGTCAATTTTACTTTAAAATACCGGTTAACAAATCTGTTAGACAAACCATAACTTTCAGAATATTAGACATATCAAAATAAGACTTGGTATAAGTAAATGGTATCGAAAGAGAAGAGTTTGCTTACTTCCTGTTTAACCGTATGTGACTAAAATTTTAAATTTTTAAATGGAGCTCCTTGAATATTTTAACATTTTTGGAGCCTTCAGACAATTCTAAATACTAATTTGACATGTTTAATAGTTTTTACGCCCACTTGATTTTTTGAGAGCCATTTGTAGTATTTAATCTAGGTGTTTATGATCCTTTATTTATCACTTTATTCGCAAAGTGCTTGTCTAAAAAGATTTGCAATTTTAATAATATAACCTAGTTAGACACGAAATTGTCAATTTGTCAAATTGCTTTATTCCTATTTTTCATATTAGTTGCCATAGCTTTGCAATTGTATTTTTCTAACATCATCTAGGGTCACTAGATTAATTTGCTTCCAATCTTGGCCACCTGGATGCTACATTAAAAATGGCTCTAAAAAATCAAGTAGGCTTTAAAACTTTTTAAATGTCATATTCGAAACTAGACTTGTCTTTAAAATCCAAATTCATAAAATTTACAGGGTGTTCCATTCAAAATTTCAAAATTAGAGCCATTTCCGGTTAAACCGAAAGGGTGTGGAAAGGTAAAAATTTGCGAAAACTCTCCTCTTCCTATGCTATTTACGTATACCAAATCTTATATTGATATGTCCCATAGTCTAGAGGTATGGCTTGTCTAATAAATTTGTTGACACCTGGTATAGTAGTTATGCATTAATTTTATATCCGAAATTTTTTATTTTTTTTAGTTTTTACGTCCAATAAATAAAATTAGAGAGGGCCATTAGAGAAATACACTGTTAACAATAAAGACTGTAAAACAGAAAAAAATTAGATATGTCAGGGGTTTATAAAGTTAATTGCGCAGACTGTAATGCGGAATATATTGGTCAAAGTGGAAGGAGCATAAAAACAGAATAAAAGAACACAAAAACATCAATTTTAAATGGTTTAAAAACACAGGCATTTCAAACACATTGTATAGAACAAAACCACTTTATAGATCTTAATAATGTTAAACTACTCCATAGAGAAAACAAAGGTAAAAAATTAAATTTATATGAACAACATAGAAATTAAAAAATCACTTATAGACAATACAACTCTTTCTACCAATGATCAAATAAATTTCGCAGATATGCCAATTATAAATAAATTTATTACCACATCTGGGCCGCATAATAAAACCCTAATAATATTTTATAGACCTTTTGGGAAAAACGTGTTAAATGGTTCTGTTTGTAAATATTTCTCTTTTTTAAATTTAGTATACGAAGTACTCTTGATGAAGCCCTAGAAAGGCAGAAACAATTGTAGAGTAATGCTCTAATAATTATTGAAACATTAAAAAGCAATTTTTCCTATTTAGTATTAATATTTAAAAAATGTTTCACAAGAAACCAACTGCGGATACAATTCGTTTAGTTTCCGTATTTTTGTTTACAATCGTATTGAAAGCTTTTTAATCTTTTTTCTACCAGCGTGCGGAAAGCAGCACTTTTCCGCACTAGTACGGAAAAGTAGAAAAATTTTAGACCAAATATTAGTGAGCTGCAATGAAGGATTTTTCATGTAAACTTTATATTTAAAAGAAAATTTATGCTTTGGTATAGTAGGATATTAGGTAGCATTGTGTTAAAATTTAAAAATATATAAATAAATATTTTCCTTACGCTCGTAGAAATAAAAACGAACCTAACACGTGCCAGAAAGTGCCTTTTCCGCACGCGACTGCAGTTGACCGAACGACGCGTAGCGGAAAAGTGGCATGTTCAGCACTAGTTAGGATATAAAATATTGTGTTATCTTTTCCTTTTAAACATTAAAACTTCTAAATTAGTTACGGTTTTATTGTTTATAATTAAATTAAGTGCTTATTTGTGTAGGTGCGCAAGTTACCGAAAACATTAAACCTGTAAACTGGGGATAATTGACAATGGATAACTTCTTAAACGAAATTTATCTTTAAATGGTTATTAAATAGCATTGTTAATTTTACTATCCCTAACATCCAAACAACACAAAAATAACATCAAACAAGCAGTATGTTGTTGCCTATTGTGCAGATAATATTACATGTTGCTAAGTTATATAGCCAATTTTGGCCCGTTTTGGTATTTTACCATGGTTAGTGGGGTTCGGTAGATGGCTTTTTGATATTGATAACAACCTAACTTTAATATTAGTAATTATAAAACTGTATCAGCGTATTATAAACTAAAATAGTCTTAGAAATTCTGTCGTTAAAAAAGGGTGTGTTGGCAATTTTTACGACTTTGTAAGCAAAGGTTTTTCTGGCATTAACAAAATAAAAATATTAATTTTTTTCCCTTAACAAGCGATAAACACTGTGGCACGACTTGCTCAAAATATTACAAAATGTACGATGGTTACTAAAAAAATTATGTGATAAACGTATATGCGCGGTATATACCTTACATGACATGTTGCATGTTGCGTGTTTAAGGTATCATTGGGGGACAATCTGCTCGACGTAACACAAAGGATGGCATATAAATACCGCTGCCAAAAAATTTGCCGCACCTACTGACTTGATGCATTTTGTTTTGGTTTTTGTTGTTGTTGCGTCTCTTTTCTTTTTTCACTTATATATACCGTGTCTTCAGAAGTTCTTAGTTCTTACCAAATAAAAAACTTTTTTATTATTAACTTTATAAAAAAAGTGCTTCTTCATACAAAGTTCGGCTTGATGAGAAAATAAATTTTTACAAAAAATTATTGTATGGTGGATGTACAGAGTGGCTTGAAAAGACTTGTTTCCAAATTAATTACCAGTGTATTTCCTAACTACGACACAAAACTTTAAAGGATTATTTCATTTTGTGAAAAAAAATAAAAATATGCCCGAAGTTGCTTTATTCGTAAGATACAGGGCGTTAAAGTTTTTAAAAAAATCGATCCTTTATAAATATCTTAAATACCTTTAAACCGATTCGGTAAAAATTTGGTACGTTTGTTTGATGTAATAAAGAGTTTGTAAAGCTTTAACTTCATTGACGTTATTAAGTTCAGTAGCGTCTCAGTGGGTACAAAAGCCAATATTATTAAGAGAAGTATGTATGCCACTGGCTTTTTATAAAGGATTTATATTTTTTCTGTTAAACAACTAGAAGTACAACTTTTCAGTATCGTAATGTCTTCTCGTATCTGGCTTCGTATTTAAGAGATTTGTAAAATGCCAACTTTTTTATGAAATGACATAAAAAATCACCTTTTTAAGTTTTGTACTGTAGTTAGGAAATAACCTGAATCTTAATTTGGGAACAAGTCTCTTTTTTGGTCACCCTGTACATCCAACATACACATATTTGTGTAAAAGTACATTTTCTGATTAAGAAGGGTTTTTTATGTAGATGAACTTTTTTTTGAACTTAAAATTGGACGGGTTCTATATAGTATTTTTAAAACTTCTATTAGCTTACCTCTTTCTACCTTAAGGCCAAAAAAGTTATATTTTTAAATATGGTAATAGAAAGTCATATAAATAAATCTAGGTATATTTTTAAGAGTGAAAACGTTTTTTATAAACAAAAACGATGTAAAACAACATCTAAAGGCTTTTCTCCAGAATAAAATTAAGAAGTTTATTTACCATTTTAAGAAGATTAAAAAAAAATGTAATCTCCTAGAATACAAATAAAGCATAAAACATCTAAAGAGTCTTTAAAAAAATTAAGATTTAATGTTTGTTTATTAAAGTGAACTTGTGAACATACTTGAAGGCTTTAAGAATAACAAAGCTTTAACATTTTTTGAAAATTTACGAGCAATAAGGATTATTTTCGACAGTCAATTTATTTCGATTTAGGATTCATGTTGAAAAAGTTTTATTTTCCAATTTTACACCCCTGCAAACCATTACCATGAGGAACTATATTTTCGGAAATAGGGAACCGGTGGACTATAGAAACTATTTCCGCACTACTAGCTAGTACCACCTAAACCCATGATACAACAAATACAACGTAGGATCTTGCACATGAAGTTAATCACGTTATCGCCGCCTCTGACGTAGTAATGTAAGAAAGTTTGTAAACAAAGTTAAAACCATACCTTTTTATTAATGTTTTTAATGGTTTGTTTGGCGTTTTACTATGCTTTCGGCAGTTTTGTGATTAGTTAATGTAGTTTGTTTGCTTGTGTGCTTTAAACAGTTATTTATTACATAAGTTCCGTTTAACCTTATTAAAACTATTTTTAACTAGTAAACATTAAATATTATACATATTCTTAGATTAACAGTAGTATTCGTTAAAAAAATAAATATTTTTGCAAAATCGTCCTATTTAAAAATTGCGAATCAAATACTGCGGGCTTTTCTAGGGCTTTAATTTTAATATTACGGGGAAAACCATAGATAACCTACATTTAGATCCGCTGTGGCAAGAAGCATTTTAGAATTTTTACGACCTCGCGCAGTAGGTGGACGACCATGCGCACTTAAAAGCCGTGGCAAAATACAAACACCGGCACCCCGTACCCTTCGACCGCGGTCTGACCGTAACGCTCATTAACTTCAGTAACGAGCAGAAACCAGGACGCCGTCAACAAATTATTTCCCATAATGCGGATAGTTTGTTTGGGGCCGGGTGCATTTACCCTCAACTGGCTTGCGCACAAACCGGTTTTTTCGCCCATGAAATGTAACTTTTGTTTCGCGCAGGTTATAACATTGGCAATCCATCGAGATCAGTGGGGAAAATTCACATTACTACGCCATTGCGCACAGCGAATTAATTTGAAATTGCTGTTGATCCTAGTATTTGTTTTATAAAGCCGAGTCCCCACTTAGTAACATGTTACAAAAACTTGTTGCTGATACATGTTGAAAAAAGAAATAAGTTGTTGCTTTTTATAAAATTTTAGAAACATTTTAAGCCGTGTCCTCACTTAGTAACATGTTACAAATAACTTGTTGCTTTTTTAAGAAACATGTTAGATAACATTGTTGATAACAGTGTTAAGTAGAAAGTAATGACGTGGTTTGCTACTCAACACTGTTACCAACAATTTTATCTAAAATGTTTATTAAAAAAGCAACAAGTTATTTGCTTTTTCAACATATATCAGCAACAAGTCGTGTCTTCACTTCCAGCCTGTCAATTTTGACACGTTACGGGAGTTGGACTGGGCGAAAGCATTATTTTTGTTGTCGGGAACAAGTTAACCGTAACGTTTTACATGCAATTTTTAAACATGGTGCTAAAAATTGAAGGCGTATATTCACGAAACCCACCCAGTCCGAAACATGTAAATTTTTAGCTTTAAGGTTTCGTGACTGTAACCCCTATCATTTTTGACACAATGTTTAAACATTGCATGTTAAACATTGTATTAAACTTGTTCGACAAAAAAGTGATTAAACTTTTGCCCATCAGTGCGACACGAGAAACATGTCCAAATTGACAGACTGTGTTAAAGCGCCTTTTCCATAAATGGCGGTATAATTATTCGTTATAGACTCTTACTTGAAGTCATTTCATTGCGGGCCCAGGGACTAATTCTGGGACTAATTAAAGTATTTTGTTCTAATGTTGTCAAAGCTATTGTTCCGTAAGCCTGCGACAGATTTTCGTGACCAGTTTCCTCTTAGTCCGTAACTCGTGAAATGCTTTAAGATTCAAGAGGGTTCTACATGAATTGTTGTGAGCGTCAGCTGCGGCGCCGATGGTGAATTATACAGGGTGCTAGAAAGAAAAGATGTATATTAAACTTGTGTTTTTTAAATGGCACACCCTGTATAGGTAGTTAAGTTTTGGATAGTAATAATAAAAATAAGGTTAATTTTATTAGCGATACCTATATCAAAAATGTAAGGTTTTTAAGGTATTTGGGATTTTTGAAAAATTCTTGACAAAAATAAAATTTTAATATATGGATCTTACCAAAGAAGATACGCCAAGCAGCCAACGCGTAGCTAGTTATTTTGTGATCTTACCTTTTTACTCTTGACTACTTATAATATGTTAGATTGCTAAAAAATAAAGTGTATATTCGCCTATATTTAATTTTTAAATTTGTATAGGGTGTCCACAAATTAATATAATAGTAAATCTTAGTTACTGTACATCCTGTATAATTTCTAGTCAAACAATTTAAATGTAGGTGAAGGTACAGTTAATATTCTAGCAATTTAACCTATATAAAAAGTCAATCGTAAGTAAGGTATCGTTGGTAAGGTAGGATATATTAAAATTTTGTTTTTATCATGATTTCTTCTAAAATCCCAAATATCTTAAAAATCTTTTTAGTTTTGGTATAGGGATCGCTTAAAAAACTTACATTATTTTAACTTCCCTAATCCAAAACCAAACTAATATCAGGGTGTTCCACTTAAAAAAACACAAGTTTTTATTGATATTTTTTTGAGCACCTTCTACAATTTTATCATCGGAGACTCATCTGACGCTCACAACGATTTATGTAAAATCCTTTTTAAACATTTTACGAGTTATAAACTAAGAGGAAATATGTAACTGACAAAATTTTTCATCTGGCTTACGGTCTATATGTAATTTTGTGATTGCCGCGTCACCAATATGCCAAATATTAAAAATGCAATTTCTCATAGACCGGAAGACACATTACTACTTGGATTTACCAGTTTTTTTGGCACGATGGTACATTTATATCCGCGTTAACTTCTATATTATTAAGGCATATATAAATTATGCCCTAATTAACTTTTGCTTTTTTTGGTCTGTCTGTCCCTTAAGATAAAGTAAAAAGCTATACACCAAAATTTATCAATATTTCTGTCTAGACAAAAATAATGTTCTTAATCGTATCTTAAATAAATGCTAATGACAAAACAAGGTATGGTGTTTAAGTTTATACTGTATCTTAAGTATACAGTATGTAAAAAATTGATGAGGAATGATGAGGCCGTGGAAACTAGAAGAGATAAAAAAAGGTAAAATAAAGCAAGTAATAGGTCATTTATTTGTTAATCTAATGCTGTTTTAATAAAGCAGTCTCTTGTTTGGTTTTTAAGATATTTTGCAAAAACTAAAAAGAATATTTATTATCTGTAAAAACATTATTACGATAACGTTTTACTTGGTCAAAAATTTAATTTTTATTATTTTTGAAAAGAACATAAAATAGTCCTATAAAGTGTTATACAGACTGTCTACGGATGGGGTTTACAAGAGGACAAATGGACCAAAAATTTAATTTTTGAAAAGAACTAGTTTCTCATAAAAATTTTTGCTTTTAAAAATGAGATTCACGAAGAGAAAATGTTCTCTCTCTCTATCTTTTTTTTCTTGGTTTTGGTCCTTTCTAGGTCCAATCCACCACTCTCCCCCTTCCAGACTATGCTTTCCAGGGCTTCGTCGGCGAAAAATCTGGATAATCGAGCTCGTAGCTCCCAGAAATTCCAAAAAGAAATCAAAAATAATTCTACAATCGATGCAATGCATAAATTGTCGGCTGTCAAACCAAGACCTGCTACTGGTGTTACGTATAACCTTCTCTTTCACTACTGACAGTTTCCATGGCACGCCCCTCTATTTCCCGCCATTTGAGAAATACCTCGTGTTCACCACCAAACCGGATACCATCAGCTTATAGGAATCTTCGCTCACAGCGCTTAGATCCAAAAGAAAGATGCCGTTAATTTAGCGTGAATCTTTCTTTGATCCCCGAAGGTAAAAAACGTTCGTACGGCACCTCTACCCGCCACTCCGGAAAGAACTTTGTAGTCCTCTACGCACGTCCGCACTGTCTGGAGGTCAAACAAAGAGTCCAAGAGAAAATGTTGATTTTGTGTACAGGGTTCGCAAAAATTTAAGAAACATGATTTTTCTACAAGAGTAAACTACCTTTATTTTTTATTTTTAAGCAAAATATCATTTAAAAAAATGATTTAGAAAAGCATTAAAAATAACTTTACTTAAGTTACAGGGGTATCAAAAAGATTTATAAAACCAATTTTAAAGTTATCACAAATTAACTATTTTAAATTTTTATAATAAAATGACCCAAAAACTTTTATAATTTGCTTTTTAGACACCTGCTTTCTCCAAATTCCTAAAAAACACAACTTTTTAACTGTAAACGCCAGTTTTCGTCGAATTTCAATAAAATTTTGTATTATTGTTTTCATCGATTGCAAACATGATTCTATATAAATTTTCCTTGTAACATTTTGCTAAAAAATGATAAATACAGGTAGTTTACTCTTGAAGAAAAATAATGTTTTTGAAGTTTTTGCGAACCCTGTATACAAAAATTAACATTTTCTCTTCGTGAATGCAATTTTTTTCATAAATCCTATTTTTTTACAGGAAGAAATTTTTATGAAGAATAACTTTTTTTTGAAAAATAAAAATTTTTGTCCATTTGTACTCTTGTTAACTCCATCCGTGGACAGTCTGTATATCATCCTAAAGAAAAAAAATATAAAAAATGTGCTAGTGTAAATGTAACCTGTAAATGGTCGCTAATATTCTATCTTAAAATCATAACGTTGTAACTAAAATCTGAATACAAGAATGTATTACTCTTAAAAAGTGTTTCCCAATATATTAGGTTTGTTCCAGCAGAATATTGGAAGCAACAATCGTAAAACGCAAAAATTGTTACAAACATTAGTCAGAAATGTTGGCAATAGTTTTCTGCTGGAACGAAAAATAAACAAGGCGTGCATACTGCTTATACGTCAATAAAAGAAAGGTTATGTTAAAAATTGTCAGTAATGTTTGAAGAAAGTTTGCAAACTTTTCAAACAGTTTCCAACATCTTAAAACTACTGCTGGAACAACAAACAATTGTATAATGTTAGAAACATGGCACTGCTGGAACGACGAATGTGACGTGCGCAGAAGAACAAACCTATTGTATACAGATACAAAAATATTTTAAATAAAAAATAAACGCATTTTTTTCTAAAATTTATAGTTTTTTTTTTTTCAAATATCTCAAAACTAACAAAAAAAAATTTGCTTAGAATCTTGTGGGAATTCAAAAATATATTATTATATAGGGCGTTTCATTTAAAATAAGCAAGTTATTACATACTTTCATTATTTGGTGTGGGTCTCATATCTTAATTTTTAGATTTAAAAAAATAATAATAAAATCCCAGTTTTGCGGCTGTCATACGGTGACTCGGGTGTAATAACAGTGATTACAAAAATAAACAACAAGCAAAAATAAATAAAACACATGGTTAACTGCTCCATGTTTAATTTTTTTTGTTTATTAGAAAAAAATGTTGCAAGGAGGACTCCAAAGAAAAATTTTTTTCGAATCTTTGAAAATAATTTGCTTTTCCTTATAGTATTAGGTATCCTTTTAAAGTCTATGGTTTGTTTATATTTATTTTCTTTAATATTAGACCAGAATCGATAATTTCTGAAAACAAAAAAGAAAATGAATAGGATGAAACTCGTTGTAAAAGATAAGAAACATTTAGAAAATTAAAAGAACAATAATTTACGGGCGATCTGAGGTCGGGAAGGGGGAGGGAGGGGCTTAAAGGTAAGAACAATTTTTTGGAATTTTCGGCAATAAAGTTAAATGGCAAAGTTTGTGGTAGTAAAAAGATCTATAACTTCTGTAATTACACTTCTTTTACAAAACCTCAAAATTTATGTGGGAAATTTAAATAGCCAAAATTTGGTTTTTTATTTTTATTTTTAACAATTTTTAGTTTTTGTTATATTCTTTACCTTTTTTAATGGGATTCATCCTACTATACTTTTAATTTTTTACTTCTTTTAAAGGCTTCTGCACTGGTCCAGGTATATTGTTTAATGAAAGTTACATTTTTAAGTACCTATGCTCACAATTGTGCGATTAGAATTAAATTTTATTTATTGATAAATAAATAATAATTAATATTCAAAATCCATTTATTATAACAGTTATAACTAAGGTATAAACTAAATAATAGACATACCTACGTACAGTTAAGGATTTCGATTAGTTTTATAATAGTAATGTTTGCGTCAATGTAAACACTTCTGATGTTAGTTTAATACCCAAACAAACTATTAGAGAACACTGTAGAGAGCTTAATGGTGATTGTCCATTTAATAAAGTTAAAGATCAGGTCTAGGAGCAATTAAAAATATGCGCTTGCCCATCGTTAAGCTTTATTTATCGGATTGAATCAATTATTTTTTACGAAATGGGTGGCACTTAATCAAGTTCTAATTGAAATGATGACAGTGAAATACGTGTGTTTATCGACACAATTACCAGAATTGTTTTTATACAGGGTGTCCCACCGATAACTGCTGCGATCGATTTCTTGAATAGTAGGTATTGGAAAATTCTTGAAACTTTGGTATCATTATAGAGTCGGTCGGAGACATACAACTAAAATATTTTTGACAGCTCTGCACTTCCTGTTATTCCGGAAGTTAATGTCAACCTTCTTATTTTAAACAGAACACCCTATATATTATTTGTATGTATAATACTCCATACCTAAGTCCAACCGTTTTGACTTATTTTAAATTTTATGTCAAAAATGACGTTTGCAAACCATTACATAACCATACATTTCTTTCCTAACATAAGCCAAACATGTTTTGACATTTATTGTCAAAGTTTCCAGAATATCCGAGAAAAAAACATAAAAATTTTGAATTTTAAAACCTAAATAATAGTAGGTTTTTATTTTTATTATTTTTATTCCATTTGTTCTTGACAACGGTGGCAGATTTGCCACCGAAACGTCGATTTTTAATTATCTTTTACTTGTTTAATTTTTTTTGGTTTTTAGTACTTTTAATTTAATTTTGGCGTGTACCCAAATAAATACCATCCATTAAATGAATCCGCCAAACCACAGAACATATCTTCAATTTACATTATACATAAGTTATATTTAAAATTTTACGCAGAATCTAAAACATAATTAATATATAGGTTGTTCCATTTAAAATAATAAAGCTGGATATTAAGTTTCTGGTATAACTAGAAGTTGTAAAGCTGTCAAAATATTTTAGTTTTGTGCCCCCCGCTGATTTTATAATGTAACAAATTTTCAAAATTTTCCAAACCGTAGTTTTCGAGAAATCGATCGCAGCAGTTCTCGGTGTGACACCCTGTATACATTGTGATGTGAAAAATGTTTAATTAGCGAAATGGTATTTCAGGATAATAAAATAGTGCGCTGATAAATTTAAAGGGCCTACCTTTTTTATCATTTTAAGACAAAAAGTTTATACAGGGCGTTTCCTTATGGTGGTAAAAATTAAACTTATAGTACGAGATCCAAATAAAAGGCGACCTTTACCCATCTGTTTATCGGATAAAAACTGTTTTTATATTAAAGATAGTATTTAAACGAAGGTATCGTCATAGGGTTGCCTAAAATATTAGGTCAAGGCCATATTTATTTATAACCTCAAATTTTTGAGACACCTTGTATAATGGCAACCCCTATATTTTTAAATATGTATCTATTTATTCTGGTTATTAAAATATATATTTTTAAATAATACAGAATGTACCAAAAATGTTTTTTAAAGTTTATAATTTAGCACAGCTTTATTTATAAAATCATAGAAACAAAATGTACAGGGTGAGTCAACGATAGAGTAAAGTTCATTATTTCATTGGTTTCAAAAGTTATGAGAAAATAGTAAATAAAAAAGATGTAAAGATTCTTAGGGATGCACAATTTAAAAATTATTTTAAAGAATTCATGGTGGCTCAAAAAAGCGTGACTAATAAAACATACATTTTTTTAAATGAAACACCCTATTTTTAAATTTTGTTTTGAATTCCTTTTAAAATTCTTCAACTCTTTTATTAATAATAATGCATACCTAAACCTAATAGTTTTTCCAATATTTCAATTTTTCTAAAAAGAAAATAATTTTCACACTTGCAAAAAAATTACGATAGCGCCATTATTTTTGAAGGTAGATCACTCATATTTGATATTAGCGTTATTCGAAGATGACGTAAAAGATATATGCAACGGAATTTTAATTAGATGCTACAGGGTGTTCAAAATAAACGAATATATTTGGATCATTTTAAATTGAAAAATCTCGATTTTTTTAAATGGCGCACCATATATATTATTATTTTTTCTGAAAGATCTTACAAAAACCCACAACTTTTATTAAGTATGTCATATACCTATTTTTAATACTTTGCGATTTATTTTAACTTTTCCAATATTTACCCTTCTTTCTGTCTAAGACTATTGCTATAACATTAGTTGGCCATGACAAAATGACATTGTCAAATTTTAACCTGACATCTGAGTAAATAAATTCATAAAATTTATTGTGGTGTCAGTAAATTTAAAAAAAATAAGTATGGATTTTCCTAAAGCTGAATTAATTGATATGATTTATATACTGGGTGAGGCGCAAAGAAATTCTTTGTTGGCAGTAAGACTTTACAAGGCGAAGTACCCTAATAGACGTGTACCGACTAGGCAATCTCTTCAGTGTTTAATGGAACGGTTTAATGCTAGTGGTAGTATTGAATATGAAAAACGGAAAGTGGTAAACCGGAATGCTACCAATGAGGAAAAAGAATTGGAAATTTTACTTCAAGTTCAAGATAATCCCCAGGTCAGTAGCCGTCAAGTAGCTAGCTTATGTGATACATCCCAATCTACCGTTAACCGCACCACTAGAAAACACAAATATCATCCCTTCCACATGGAACTACACCAAGAACTTCTAGACCGCGATTTTGAACAAAGGGTAAACTTCTGCACCGTTATAAATGAAGCAATAGAGGCCGATCCAAATTTTTTGTCTAAAATAATGTTTTCCGATGAAGCTACTTTTCGCAGTAATGGTGCAGTTAATCGTCATAACATGCACTATTATTCAACAGTTAATCCAGTCTGGGTACGGGAAGTGCAAAACCAAAACCATTGGTCACTTAATGTGTGGTGTGGAATAAAACACTTTAATGTTATTGGACCATATTTTTTCGCGAAACAGTTAACGGGCCTAGATATTTAAACTTTTTGCAGAATGATTTACCTCAACTTCTTCAAGAATTTGATAACATTGAGATCCAACAAATGTGGTTTCAGCAAGATGGAGCTCCTCCGCATTACCATCGAGAAGTTCGAGAATTTTTAAATAATCATTACCCACAGAAATGGATCGGTAGAGGTGGATTCATTGGATGGCCCCCTCGATCATGTGACTTAACACCACTAGATTTCTTTTTGTGGGGATATGTTAAAGATCGTGTTTATGTGAATCCCCCTACAACACCAGAAGATATGGAAAATAGGATTCGGGACGCGTGCAGGAGAATAACACCTTTTATGCTAAGGAACGTCCAAGAAAATATACGAAAAAGACTAAACATGTGTATCCAAGTAGAAGGGCATATTTTTGAACATTTATTGCGCCATAATAATAATTAAAAATAAGTTAATTTGTAGTAATAGGTATTTATTATTATTTACGTTTTCTGTGAATTTAAAATTTAAAAATGGCCAACTAATGTTATAGCAATAGTCTTAGACAGAAAGAAGGGTAAATATTGGAAAAGTTAAAATAAATCGCAAAGTATTAAAAATAGGTATATGACATACTTAATAAAAGTTGTGGGTTTTTGTAAGATCTTTCAGAAAAATAATAATATATATGGTGCGCCATTTAAAAAAATCGAGATTTATCAATTTAAAACGATCCAATTATATTCGTTTATTTTGAACACCCTGTAGCATCTAATTAAAATTCCGTTGCATATATCTTTTACGTCATCTTCGAATAACGTTAATATCAAATATGAGTGATCTACCTTCAAAAATAATGTCGCTATCGTAATTTTTTTGCAAGTGTGAAAATTATTTTCTTTTTAGAAAAATTAAAATATTGGAAAAACTATTAGGTTTAGGTATGCATTATTATTAATAAAAAAGTTGAAGAATTTTAAAAGGAATTTAAAACAAAATTTAAAAATAGGGTGTTTCATTTAAAAAATGTATGTTTTATTCGTCACGCTTTTTGAGCCACCCTGTATACTTTAAAATAATTTTAAATTGTGCATCCTAAGAATCTTTACATTATTTGTATTTACTATTTTCTCATAACTTTTGAAACCAATGAAATAATGAACTTTACTCGATTGTTGACTCACCCTGTATTAATATATTGGTACTGTCATGAGCAAAAAAAAAAAGAATAAAATTGACATTATACAAGGTCACTTAAACAAAAATTAAACTTACTTTCTTTAATTGGTCATAGCCTTGACCTAATTGTTTTAGTCAACCCTATGACAATACCTTTATTTAAATACTATCAAAACAGTTTTTATCCTGTAAAGAGATGGGTAAAGGCAAAGAGAATAGACAAGGATAGAGGATCAATCGCCGTTTCGAAAAGTGGCACAGTTTGAAGAAAGGGTCTGCGGGATGGCAGGGCATGCGCATACGCACTCCCAATGTCAAAATCGGCGGTATATTCAAAAACGTTGATTTACTGAGTAAATATACATAAAACATTAATAAACAGTGTAAAATGTGGTTTTTACTGATATTTATTATTATTTTAATGACTAAATATTGGTAATTTAGTGCTAATGGTGTATTAAAATCTATTTGGTAGAAGACTATTTTTTTCTTAGATTGGAATAGGTTAATGTGGAAAAATGTTTAGGTATAAATTTTAGGGAAATTAGAACTGAAAATAAAAATATAAATAGAATTATTTCTTGAAAACTAAACTTTTATTGCGAGATTACTTATTTAGCATAAAAAATGGCACTAAATGTAAAAGAAGTGTATAATTTTAAGAAATATATGAAAATAGCATGCTCAAACTTACCAACCAAATACATTTTAGATTTATGTTGATCCTATTTAGTTGAAAGGTATTGTAGTCTATAAGTTAATATTACCTACTTATACTAAGAAAAGCATAGTAGGATTTCATTTTCCATAGGTCACTGTACTTGGTCCATTTTATTCGATATCTACATACTTGTTTTTTTAGGTATAAGGAAGCAGATAAGATTGTAGGTTTTAATTAACAATAAAAATTTAAGTTTCCACATTACTGGATACTTATTTTGAAAT
This sequence comes from Listronotus bonariensis, assembly GCA_014170235.1. NCBI lineage: Eukaryota > Metazoa > Arthropoda > Insecta > Coleoptera > Curculionidae > Listronotus > Listronotus bonariensis. The sequence continues at coordinate 39,277 of JACEGR010006515.1, read as the reverse complement.
AAAATACTTTTGTAAAAGAAGCTCAAAAATGCTCGTTATTGCAGAAAAAAAAATCCTAATCCTAAACATCTTTTTTCCACAAATTTTCAATATTGACAAAAATAAGTGTACTTTCCTCTTAACATAAATTTATATTTTTAAGATATTTCATATACCTACCACTGAAAACAATTAATATCGAATGGTTAAATTTTTTCGTAAAATTAATAATAAGTTTTCCTACGACCACATGTGAAAATAGTAAATAGCACACTGTTTTCATTCATAGAAAATGCCTTATATCACACTAGTGTTGCAAAGTACTTTACAACACTAGTGTTGCAAAAGTATAATATAAAGCTGTCATCGCTGTCATTGTTATTTAAAATAAATTTGGAGTTATCAGGCTGTAAATGGGATTTACATTGAAAAAGCCATGTAATATTTTTTAATGAAGACCTTTTTTAATTCTTAAATAATAAAAAGCGACTAAATAGGTGATTTTTGATATAAAAATATTGTTAAACAGCATAATATATCGCAGTAAGGAAAAGTATATATCACCCTAGTGATGCAAAGTTTTCAATTGTTTTCTTATTTTTTCCGTGAAGACAAACAACTTGTATTATATTTTTGGTGAATAACTTGTGGTCGTAGGAAAAATAGTGTACATTACTTGTGTGAAAATCAATTTCTTACATGCGTGGGTTTGTCGCACTCGTGTGAAATAAGTCATTTTCCACCCTTGTAATGTAATATACTATTGCCTTATGGTACGAACTTAAGTAGACACACTCTATATCTTGGTTTGTACTTTAACTGGGTCAGTTATTAAGTTTTTTAAGTGTTTAGGCTTTGGGCCTTTTTATTTTTTCGCTTTAGTATAATTTTTATCACTATTAATACTTTTTAAAGTGATCATTTGTCTGACTTTTACAGTTCAAGCAAAGTTTTTAAATAGATAGTGACGCACACAGAAATCCTCTATTGGTTCATTGTGCTTTTACCTCCAGCAAGATATTCATTAAATATATTTTACGGATGTATATAAAATATTAATGTATACCTATAATGTTTTGTTACATAAATAAATCCTAGATAAAGTGTTAATTTGTCTCTATTCAAAAAAAAAAACAACGTAAATAATTTAAAAAATAATTTATTGAAAAAACCCATAAATTTCCACAAATTTTGTTTCAATAATTTATATCTATAACACAGGTCACACGTAAAAACAAACCGAATAAAACACAAAACAAATATACAGCCACAACAATCACAAAACATCAGCCATATTGAACATGTGAAAGTCAAGAGGTTTGACATTTATAACAGCCAATAGCGTGCCGGAAAAACAACCTCCCATGCGCATGACGAGTAATCCCGCTGTGTTAAGTTAACCATCAAACCGGTGAATGTTCGCAAGATATTTGGCTGATAGTATTGATTTAGACACAAAAATGTTACGTAAAAAGTGCGTACTGAAACAAAAAATTCTAAATAAATCCATACTGTTTAGCAAGCACGTCCTTTTTACCAACGTTAAGCAAGAATAAAATAAAACTTTGACGAGCTCTTTTGGTCGCTGAACACAATCACCAGTCGCAGGTGTGTGCCATTTCTTAATTGGTGGGGGTAAATCAACTGTTTCTCTCCTCTTGTCCATTCTCTTTGGGTAAAGGTCGCTTCCTATTCGGAACCTAGACTATTATTTTTAAGTTAATTCTATAAAAAGGTCCATATTAACATAGGTCTAAAAATGTATTGTTTGCAAGACTCAAGATGTTAAGCTTAAAAAAAAATAAGATTTTATAAATATTTTAAATATTTATTATATCGGATTACTAGATTGAATCCTGTCGATTTTGACGTTTTAATAATTAAAAATAAGAAAATGCAACCACAAAACAAAGTAAAGCAAAACGCATTAATGATATATTAAACACGAAGGATGCAACATAACACGCTCATATTAATACGCTACAAAAAGAGGGCAGCGCCTATAAGCCTACTCTTACTTCCAGTGATATTTATTGGTCTTAAGCCGCGTCCAGACTGGCAAAAATTTGCCAAACATTTGTCCAAACTAAGGAACCTGTTTGCGCACTCCTTTGACGCCAAAAAACCAACAAGCTCTGAATCCCCGGCAAATTATTTACCAAGTCCTTGAAACGACGTGAATTCCGTTCACGTCCACGTCCTCGATATGTGGCGGGGTATGCGGCGTGGAGCGGCGCGGCGAATTGCTGCAAGTCTGGACGTGGCTTAGCGCATGTATGGGTAACGTTTAAACCTGAACCTTATTACACCCCCGGGCCATATTTGCCGCAGGTAAAGCGAGCTTGCAAAATTTTTATATCTGTTTAGCTCTAGTTTTTATGAAAATGTTTTTTAAATATTGTCCTCTCCATATTTATCGGGTTATCGTAGCGGGTATTGTTTTCATCATATTGGTCTATTAAAATTTCATTTTAAATAAATGTATTAAGGCGTCAGGAGCGTCCTAAATCAAATATATATTTTTTTAAATTACTTTCTATAGTTTTCGTAAGCTTAACTTATTTTTCGCCATGATGATTTGTAATGTAAATTGGTTTTAGTGGCGTAGCGTGCCTTGAATCCACTTTTTTTCACAATGGGTTAGGGAGGCCTCCAAAAAATGTTTTAATAAAAAACCAAGAAAAAAAGAGTCCCCACTTTCCAAAAACATTCTTCTTCCTAATTTTGCTTACCCACATCTGGGGGCCCCTCTAGCCCGGGGGTCCCGTATTATTGATACGGCTGATAAAATCAGAAATTTGTGGTGGTTTTCGTAGGTTTTAGAAACATCCTGTATTTTTCTAATTGATGTTTATTTGGTATTTGAGGTTTAAATAAAAACGTTTTTATCGTATATTGTTATTTTTTTTAAAATACGTCAAAAATATTTTTATAATGCAACAAATAAGTTTTAAAAACAAATAAAAATCTTTAAAAAGTTTAGTATTAAATAAAGAAAAGATTAGATAATAGTATTTTTCCCTTTTTTTTCACAATTTAATTAAAACCGAAAAATCTGTTAACAAAAAGATATAGGAAAAGTGCAATATTCAATTTTCATTGGACGGTTGTATTTAATTTATGCTGTGTACGTGTAATTTTAGACCTCTGTCACGTATATGTATATTCTACCTATTGACAGAATTTTTAAATGGTATTTAAAGCAAAACATGTAAATTTGATCCGTAGTTTAGTTCGAAACAAAGTAGTATTGCAGTATTGCAGTTTTGGATTTAGCATCCTATTGATTTATTCCTGTTTAATATTAGAAATTTTGGCAAAGCAACCTGGAGTTTATCTATTTTAAAGTAACCTGTAGCAAGCAAATAAGTATTTTACCATAAATAGCCATTAGCCAATTTTAGACTTTTAAGAATATTATAGATAATTAAATATAAGAAAAATATCGGGTGACTCTCGAGAAACTGCTGCGATCGATTTTTCGAAAAGAGGGCTTTGAAAATTTTTAAAAAATTGGAAGCATTATAAAGTCACTGGGCGCATTTAACTAAAATATTTTGACTTTTACTAACACTACTTCCGGTTAAACCGGATAATTTTTTAAATTTTGCGTAAAACTATAAACACATTTTATTTATATATTTCTATACCTAAGTCCCATTGTTTTTGACTTATTTTAAATTTTATGTCAAAAATGACGTTTAGCCATTACAAAACGATTAATGTTTTCTTAGCAGAAGCTTTTAATAGTAATTGAGTTTAGATTTCTTGTAGACTGTATTAATATTTCAACAACTAATAAACAGGGTGGTTAAAACTCATCGTTAAAAACTATATTGACAAAAATCTTAAAAGGTATTTTTTAGAATTTTACGTATCATCTAAAAACTTATAATATATAGGGTATTCTATCAGAAATGAGAAAGTTGACATTTACTGTTGGTATATCCGAAAGTGCTGGAACAGTCAAAATATTTTAGTCTTATGTATCCACTGACTTCATAATGTTACCAAATTTTCTAAAGCCTACTTTTCGAGAAATCAGCAGTTCCTCGTGGACACCCTGTATAGTGTAATTTAAAACACATTTGTGAAAACAATTTTATTAATGATTAAAATTTTTAAACGCATTTTTTTTTGTGACAGCCCACGAAGGCTTACGCGTAAGTACTAGAGTACCGTAGTTGTCGCACTATTAGATGTTTAACCCATCTTTTTCCCCTATTTCATCAAAGTTTTCCAAGTACTGAAACATGCAGAATTTGCTTTTCACAGCACGCAGACAACGCGGTAGTGCCAACGCGTTTTTTTTAAATAACCACTACCTAAAAATGTCTAACTGGCTGGGAATAAAACATGACCTTCGAAATCAAGGCTCTCTTCACTGCGCAAAAGTTAATTTGTCATTATTTTAAATATTTTACATCATTTCAATTTATTTGAATAACTTTTCTAGCAATTACACTACATAATTTGTTTGAACTTTTTAAAGTAAGAACCCGTGAGTTGCAGACCGTCGTTATTTTGTTAAATCTGAAAGTTTGTCAGTGCATGCTTCCAACATGTAGAAGCAATGGAATTTGACTTATAGTGGCTTTGGCAGGTACCAGGTACCAAAGGTTAATAAAGTTAAACATAACTTTTGTTATTTTGTAAAAGCTGAATTTTATATATTTTGTTACTTGGGTACCTATAAGAAGATATTTTCCTAGTCGCCAGACAGTTTTGATTGTTCCAACCCCTTGGCAAACAAATATTTAAAGGGTGGCTTGATGGTCCAAAAAAGCCTAATATTTCTGGCATTTAACAAGATATGACAAAAAGTCTTAAATAAGAAAAAAATTTTTAAGGTGAGGATCTCTTTTGAGCTTTTCACACATTTTTTTTTCGTTTTACCATATAAAAAAAAAAAAAAATTTAAAAGGTTTATACAGAGTGTCCCAAAAAAGTAAGAGCTGTGAAGTTTCTTTTTAATTGTAACCCCAGGGGGCAAGATCTATCGGAAGTGTCTGCCGACGGGAAAAATATCTTTTAATAGATATGCAAGTAACATACATTAAATTTAATTTTTACAACATGACGAAAGTTACCTTTTTTATTTGGTTAAATTTTAAGGTAGAAAAACTGAGGTTACAAATAAAAAAATAGCTTTACAGCTATTAGTTTTTTTGACACTCTGTATAAACGAAAATATGTTGAGGACATTCGCGTTTAAAAATACTATACCTTTAAAAAAAAAAGTTTTCATAAAATACAGTCAGACCAAATTTTTGTCAGCCAGGAGGTAGGAACTATCAGAATTGTCTGCCGACTGGGAAAATATTTTCTACTTGGAACCCAAGTAACATACATAAAATTCGGCTTTTAAAAATGACGAAGGTCTGCCGCTCACGGGCTCTTAGTCTATTAGGTTTGATTTAAACTGACCATTTTACTAATACTTTAAAAGATAGATTGTTTATGTTTACTGATTCATTTTATTTTTAATATTTAAATTACATTTATAAAACCAAAAAAAAATTTTTTTGTAGATATTCATTTCATGGACAATTTACAAAGAATAATAATATTTTTATGTCTAGACGAAAATAATTCTTTATGAGACTTTTTACAAAGTCTTTTTCTAAAAACAAATATGCTTTTTATTTTTCTTTTTAATTTATAAAAGGTTTTCAGACCTTTAAAATGTGAAAGGAAAAATATATTTGTGGAATAATTTAGTTTTAGAATTGCAAGGGTCTTAGTATATTTATAATGCTTTTGATGTTTATAAATAAATTGGGAAAACAGTTTAAAAGGAATTTGAGACATAATATTTTTAATACAAGAAACAAGCTTTTGAACCTTACTTCTTCGATTACAAACAGCGATTTTAAAATCACGTGGCAAAGTTAAACATTTTAAAGTTTACGCTTACCAGAAGTATCTTTAGAATTACTCATAATAATAATTAGATAATTAATAAAAGATAAACAAATAATTATTTGTTAGGTTTATTTTCCACTTATCACCATCTTTTAACAGTTTGTTGTTTCTGTTTCTCACAAAATATATGATATATATTTAAGATTAACCTAACTAATTGTATTTTTATGTTTTTATTATCAACAAGTTTTTTGTGATAAATGGCATACCAATAATTGCCTTTTAAAAATGTGCTTTTTAACTGCGCCTGTATGAACCACCTTTTACAATTTCTTTTTGTAAAACGTAAACTTTTGGGAATTATTTAAAAAGAAATATAAAACTATCCATAACCTCTGCTCTCAGATATTTGCAAGTTATAAAAAAACTTTGATATTTAGTATTCCATTTAAGAGTAAAAATGGCATATTTTCAGATTTTTTTCCTTATTAAAAAGAAAAATAAAAAATAAATGAATATAGCAAATCGATGTCTTTTGGTTCAAAAATTTTCAAAATTGCCATTGCGTTTTTAAATCGGAACACCCTTTTTATTACATATAACATTTTTGGATTCTCTTGTCAATTCTGAGTGTTTTTTAATAAGGGTACCATACGTCTATTTTCAACTGTTTTTTAGTTATTGACGCCCAGTCACATTTTTGGCTTAAATAATTTAATTAAATACGAATATAAATATAAAATTCAGGTAACGCAGGTGGTACCTGATACATTAAAGTCATTGAAGTTTTTACGTATTAGTAGATTTAATTTTAGTTTTTTTATAATCTTCTTTTTGCTTTACTGGCATTTTCATGACACTTGTAAGGGATCATCTATTATTCACATGAGTGTTTTTTTTAATTTTTTGACCCCCGTGGTGAGATTTGCTTCAACTCCCCACTCCCCAATCTCACGTGAGATTATTTATTTTAAAGAGGCATAAAAAAATACAAACACCATGTTTAACGACGAGTGCAACAAAATTATAGAAAATAGAAACTCTGCACGAAGGAAAATTCTACAAAACACAACAGAAGAAAACATAAATTCCTTTAGACGAAGTAAAACAAAAGCAAGGAAAATGAGGAAAATTAAGAAAAAAAACAACCAACAATCATTAAGAAAATAGAGAAAAACAGAGAACATAATAGAAAAAGGAATTATTTCAAGGAAGTATCACACACAAAGAGAGGCTACCAACCTAGATCTGACAACTTTTTAAGGTCACAAAATGGTGAATTAAAAACTGACGAAAAGAAAACACTAAAAACTTAGAAGAATACTTCTCCGAACTTCTCGATAGTAAAACCAACATTACTGACACACATCCTGATATACAAACAGCAGAATTGGAACTATCATGCCCCTTATATGCACAAATGGTAAAATCAATTAAAAATCAATAAGGCTGCAGGTAATGACAACATACCAGGTAAATTGGATGGTCTTTTCGTTGGGTACACACCTGAAAAGAATGGGACCGCTTCGGTCTGGTCTCGGGGTATACGAGCTGACCCTGTTCAGCCCTAGTAATTCCTATGAACTGACCGGTTGCCTAAAACAAAATAAAGAAAAACCCCCAAAAACCCAAAAACTAATTAATTAGATTTTTTGGGTTTTGGGGAGTTTTTCTTTATTTTGTTTGAGCGACCGGCCAGTTCCTAGGGGTCAATAGAGCTGAACAGGGTCAGCTCGTATACCTGGGACCAGGACCGAAGCGGTCCCATTCTTTCAGGTGTGTACCCAACGAAAAGACCATCCAATAAATGAATCCGCCTAACCAATATAGAGCATATACCAGGTGAATGCTTTAAACAAGGGGGAGAAGCATTATATAAAAACATTTATTAGCTTATCACAAACATATGGCAGATGGAACAGATACCAGAAGAATGGAAGGAAGGAGTAATAATTCCCATTTATAAGAAAGGCAACAAAATAGGATGTGCTAACTATCGTGGAATAACCCTACTAATTACAGGTTTTAAGGGGTTTTTAACTAGAAATAACGAAAATACAACCTTACACAGAGGAAATGTTGGGAGACTACCAAAAAAAACTACATTCGCTGTTCGTGGATTTTAAACAGGCATTTGACGTAGTATGCAGAGACAAGCTGTGGAAAGCGATGCAAGAACTGAGTTTCCCAAAAAAACTTATAGCTCTGATCAGATTGTGTATGGACGGTTTGAAATGTAAAGTTAAAGTGGGACAATGCTCCTCAGAGACCTTTAAAATTAGTTATGACCTTAAGAAAGGTGATGTATATTATAAGAAACTCGAAAATTACATCAAGAAGAACCAAACTTGCTATTGGCGTATGCTGATATTGATTTGATTGAAAATGGCAGAATAAAGTTAAAAGATAGCTTTGTGGATTTTAAAAATGACGCTGAAAAATTTGGGCCAAAGATAAACAAGGATAAGGCAAAACAGTACATGTATCTTAGTAGAAATATTTGGAACAGAGATCGAATTGGACAAAATGTAACAATGGAGGACTACAACTTTAAACACATTCAGGTATCTAAGAGCGACCATTGGAGATGACACCTATAACACATATAAATAACCAAATCCAAGCAGGAAATCAGTGCTACTTTGCGCTTCGGGACCTCATAAAATCCAAACTTATCACAAGAAAAACAAAGATGGACATCTACAGAATTTAACCAGTAGTAATCAAAGGATGTAAAACTTGGACACTTACAGCCGCCAATAAGGAAAGAATGCGAGTTTTTGAGGGGAAGATACTGAGAAGGATTTTCGGTGCTTTAAGGGACACAACGTCAGGCCAATATAGAATAAGAACTTTCGGAATAATAAACGAGGTAAAGTCCAGAAGACTAAAATGGGCAGGTCACATTAGGAGACTACCGGACATCAGGGTTGTAAAACTTATTTGGGAGGAGATTTTAGTAGGAAAACGTCCAAGGAGATGGTTATTCCTTAGATGGGAGAAAATATTGCCAAGGACCTAAAAACGATAAATATAGAAAATGAAATGGACCTTATTACCACGGAGTAAGTAAGTAAGTAAAAAAATAAACCCTCGACAAAAATAGTGACACTATATTTTTTTTCTGAGGAAACTGTCCAAATCTCATTGCATGTTTTCTGTTTCTAGTAAAACAAAAATGATGTGATATTTGCAGAGACCCCCTCCCCTCACGGTAAGATTTGGTGAGATTTACATATTTTATTTAAGTATTTATTGATTTAAAGGTAATAGGAGGTTAATACTTCCTTAATTGTAATCTGCAATAAGCAAAGCATTTTAAACAGTTTCAACAATAAAACCAGCATAATTCACATTAACTACGTCTCATGTACCTACACATAATTTAAACTCACAATGTCACTTTGATTCACTTAAAGAACTAATAAACAAGCAATAAATAACAGAAATATTTCAAATAATTATTAGTTAAGGATTTGTTTAAAATAATTTTTTAAAAAGGTGACTTATAAAACACTTGAATTTGTATATCTTTTTGGTTTTTTAACAGAAAGAAAGTGATTTCGCGCTTGGACAAATAAAATGTGATTTTCCCATATCTACCATTATTCAAATTCAGAATGGTCATATTTTCGAAACTATAAAAAAATTCAAAAAACTTTTTTTAACGGTGACAGAATATACGATTTAAAAAAGTGTTCCTTTTCATTTTTCTAAATGTTTTGATGTTTATTTGTTTCTTTAGTTACGCTTAAAAGATAATAGTTGAATTACTATAAACATTTATAAAAGAAGTTTTTCTTTTTTTTTTTGTTATTGTTGTAATCAAATTTTGGCCGTTAATTAACACTTTAACATGATATTTAGTTTTTATTTTTAATGCTAAATAGAATAAAATTATTATAATTGGAATTAGACCAAAGTAAAGTGGCCACATTTTCAATTACGGAAATCGGGACAAGTAAAATCATTTTTTTGGTTTTTCCCAAATTTTTTTAAAGAGCAAAAATAAATATTTATTTCCCAACCCCCAGGGTCTTTCTCATCTCAGTAAAAAAACCTGTATCTCATTACAAATCAGGACTTTTTCAAAAAAATCGAGACCTTTTCCCAAATCGGCGGGACGCGGGACAAACCTACTAAAAGCGGGACTGTCCCGCCGAAATCGGGACGTGTGGTCACTCTAGACTAAAGTCAAATTTTCTTGCTAACCATCTTGGTCTCAGTGGTTCAAACCGTATTTGAAAATGGCGATATAAGTATGAGAATCAAGAAAATGTAGGTTTAAATCGTTGCGTCACAACCCTATATCTTTTAAGATATAATTATCTTTTTAGGGTAAATATTTACTTTTGTTTACACCGAATATAAAAATGTTTTACTTGCCATGTACAGCCAAGTAAAAAATTACAAAAAAATGACCGAAACAAAGTTTTTAATGAATTCAATGCATATTCGGGATGTATTTAAACACGGTTAAATACGCGACGTACATGACGTCACCGTTTAACAAGAAAATGTAATGTTTTTAAACTGTTTTGAACCGTATTAACAACAAAAAAATGGCTCGAGCAATAACATAATTTATTTCCTTTAAAAGTCTGATTTTGTAAACATGGCCTGATAATAGCCTAAAAAATAAAATTAAAATCCAAGTGAAATTAATTTGCGTATAAGCTTGATCGATGCCTCTGGTTGCGGTAAGGTAAAAAATAAATTAAAGTAAGTAAAAGTGGATTCCTTGAAGGGTGTGAAACTTCGAAAAAACGCATTTCCAATATTGCCGCCGTCGGAATATAAATCAGATTTTCAAATTTAATTTCATCCTATACTCGTGTTGGGACATTTATCTTTCTCAATTCGGTAAAATATGACGAAATGAACGATTCATAAATTTTTCACAGCCAAAAGCAAGCCCGGCAGATTCGTACAGCGAATCAGTACTGATTTCGCGACCCTAAGAATTTTAACTTTTTCAGAGTTTAAAAAATTTTAACAAATAAAATATATATATATATATATATATATATATATATATATATATATATATATATATATATATATATATATATATATATATATATATATTTTAATACAGTGATCGCCAGAAATTTTATTCCCTTCACTTGACTTTTTTAAAGAATCTTTTTAATAGATGTTTCAAATGGTAATATAATATTAAGCATGTTTCATTGTTTTTCTGCTGGTTGCACGTTAATCAGCGAAAAAAATGCTAGAATTTTACTGGTTCAACCGAACTCTGTATTTCCAATAATAAAGAAGTTAGCAATTGTGTTGACTTCAGTTTGATTACCCAGTACAGTTGCCTCTTAAGGCTTTTATAATTATGATAGAACAATACTTTGCTTACTTTAAATTATTATTTTATTTATTTCAGATTATGCTAATTAAATACGAAATTACATGAACAAAATTATAGGAACCAATAAAAAACAGAAAACTATAAATATTTAATACAATTTCGAAAAAAAACATGATGCTATATCTCCGCAATTGACAGGAGAAAAAAACGATAATATTAAGTCATTATAAACTTGATAGAATAAACTGATTGCAATAATAAGTAATAGGGTATTCCATTTAAAAATTCCCTTACCTACAAAGAAAACTATAAACTTGACAACCTTGCAAATATAATTTTTAAATTCTTTATGTTTAGTTACCTCCTGGCACAAAATTTGGCCTATTTATATTTGACGGTTGCTGAGATAATCCACCGTTCCGGTTTTTTACTAACCCTGTATTTGTAAAGGCTGTAAAAGAAAAACATTTATTTATTTATTGTTTAGCATGAAATTATAACCACATCACCTTAAAATAAATTGACTACTGAGATAATAACAATAACAACATTAATAACTGTGTTTTTGTATATTTCCTAACTATAGTGCTGATAGTGCCACTTTTCCGCACGCGACTGCAGTTGACCGAACGACGCATAGCGGATGTCATGAATAAATTATCTATGACCGCCATTTTAAAAATTTTAAAAAAATATTTATTATTATTCTTTTTTTTTTAACACTAAAAAAACTTGGGGAGTGGGTTACAACATCCTGTGTCACCCGGTATAACACAAAAATAGATACCAGTTATACTAAGTCAAAAGCGAGATTAATTTTATTTGTCAATATTACCTCTGCATATTCAAACTAGGACTATTTTAATAATCTGATTGCGGATAGTTAAACTTTGACTTGTAGTTAAACATTGTTTCCCTTAATAATCATAGCTGGGGAAATCCCAATGGTACGACATTAATTTAGTTTGGTCCGTGTGCATAAGGACGACCTGAAGACAAAGCTTTGAGCTGTGGTAATACAATTACATTTTAATTAAGCTTTGGCTCTGTTGATCCTTATCTATGTATGTGTTACAATAGATGTCACAAGTTTGTTATTAAAATTCTGTTACAAAAATATGCTAACCACAATATTTATTTTTTGTTATTAGCTGCTTAAGCTTTTTTACATTTTTAATAAGTTTTTATTTTCATTTTTAGTCAATATTATTAATGCTTTTAAAAAAATATTAATTGTGGGGTATCCATGGGTAAAAAATACTTGTTTTATTTAGATAACACAGTGAGTCATCCTTAATCCATTTAAAAAGTTGACTTTATTTACTTTGGACGAGTCGAAAAAACAAAATACTGTCTCATAGTCGAATTCAGAAACGTGTTCTAATTGGTCGATTTAAAGATTTTGTTCGTAATTGACCAATCAAAACACGTCTCTAAGTTCGATCCGATCTGTTGAATTGGATTTACGATGTACCGCTACTAGAAAGAAAAGATATTTAGCGATTATATGTGAAAAAAGTAACAAATAAAGTGTCATTACACTCGGAATGTTATTTTCTTTTCAAATTGGGAGAAAATACACCTGGTGTCCCATTTAAAATAAGAAGTTTACATTAATTTACAAGCTATGTGTTGTACCTATGTACTTAATTTTATTTAAATATTCTAAAAATAAAAGTAATAAGGATTACGCTACCTGCTAGGGAAACCTGGTATTTCCACTAACAATATGTTAGTATTTTCTTATAGATTATTTCTTTTAGTTCATATAGTTTAGGGGAGGTCCAGGGTCCAGGAAGCCCTGCCCAGCGGGTAACATTGTCCACCGTCATAATTTCTAAACGCAACCTAGAATTGGCCTGATATCTATCTTTGTATACAAACATTAGAAGCTAAAATGCTAACTTAGCATATTTACGCTCCGCGAAACCGCCATTAATTCGTCAGTCGTCAAAAAACATTTTGGATGGAGGTAGATATATTTTTTTTCAGAAAAAAATTTAAACGTGCGATACATCATATAAGTATTAATTTGCATCATTAATAATTGTGAATTCACGTAGTCGCCCTAGTGCAGCTCTAACTCTGGCAGTGCAGTACAAATTTTTATATTCACGCAAAAAAAAATTCTATTGTAGAGCAATAAATTTCAATAAATTTGCCCGCACTCTGACCGATCATATTTCGTATTCACGGTGCTGATTACACTAGGGGAAATTGAGCTTTTTGGATCCGTTGTTTTTGGCGGTGTCGCAGAAGCGAACTGAACGTCCTAACCTAAAAATTATATTTTTTTTCGTGTGCTACACTGAGAGAAATTTCTAGCAACCATAATTAAAGTTTTAATAATCATAACTAAATTATCTCAGTTAAATAGGGGACAGATAAGATCAGTTAATGTCATAATTAAAGTTGACTTTCTACTTCCAAAATTAGTTACTATAACTAAGTCGGCTTAATAACCGAAAAATATCTGATATGCTAGCGACCATTATTTGGCATTGGTAGTGTGGTTATTAAAGTCGTCTAGTTACCGCTGTTAGTCCATGACATTATGGTAATTAAGTCATTTTACTTTTTACTGCTCAATGGACTTAGTTGTGACTGATATTCAATCTTATTATCAGTATTACTATATCAACATTATGGTAATACCTAAGCTTTAATTAAAGTAGCAAAAAATGTAGCTTGCTGGAATATACAGGGTGTCCGGAAAGGTGAGGTCAAAAATGATAGGGGTGGTAGAGTGAGCCAAAATAATGTTAGTACTTCATATAAAAAAAGAAGTTCTATCGCGCTTCCCTTAGGGAGTTATGAGGTTTAAAGTTAGAATATAAAAATAGTATTTCATTAATAACTTTTTGAACGGTTGCCACAATAATAATGATATTTAGGCATTTAAATTAACTCGTACCAATGCTTTTTTCCATAGGCAAATGATGCGCCGTAAGTCATAATTATACAGAGGTGAGACGAATTTTTTTCGTTTATTTAATGCATTTCTTACAGAGGTAAAAAAATTACATTTTGGTTTGACCGTATAATTTCTCTATCAGTTTTGTACAAAAAAGGTATACTTTATTTAAATTGATACCGTGAACCGTTTTTCATATAAACGCATTTTAAATCCAGACATACCCCCATTTTGTATGTAATAAAAATAAATTTTTTGAGAAAATTATTAAAATATGGTTAAATTTTTAAAAAACAGTCTTTATTTGTGTTATAAAGTTTCAAAGGCCTTTAAACACCATTTTTAACCACATTTTAATATTTTCCTCAAAAATGGATTTTTGTTATATACAAAATAGGGGTATGTCTGGTTTTTAAAATGCGATTTTATGAAGAATGGTCCAAGATATCGATTTACATAAGGTATACCTTTTTTGTACAAAAATGATGAAGGAATTAAACGGTCAAACCAAAATGTCAAATTTTAATCTCTGTAAAATATGCATATAATAAACGAAAAAATTCGTCTTACCCTGTATAATTATGAATTGCTGCGCTATCATTTGCCTCTGGAAAAACACTGGTATGAGTTTATTTAAATGCCCAAATATAATTATTATTGGGGCAACCGTTTAAAAGTTATAAATGAAATACATTTTTTTATTCTAACTTTAAACGTCAAAAATTCCCTAAGAAAGCGCGATAGAACTTTTTTTTTATATGAAGTACTAACATTATTTTGGCTCATCTATCACTTCTACCATTTTTGACCTTACCTTTCGAGACACCCTGTATAAGCCTTAGTTATTGTAGTATATGGCTTTAGTTGCTTCAGCAAATAAGCTCTAGTTCCTGTAGCAAATTAAATTTATAAAATATACAGGGTGTTAATTAAGTACGTACCATTAATTTAGCAGACGATTCTTTAGGTAATTTTAAGACGAAATGTTCATATAAACATGGGTCCGCAAATCCTTCGTTCTCAAGATACAGGGTGTTAAAATAAAAATAAAAAAGGTTTTTCGTAAATATCTTAAATATCCTTTATCTAATTTTGTTGTAATTTGGCAATGGTATTTATAGCATTAAGGAGCTAATTTAGCCCGAGCTTGATTCAATTTATTAAGTCCAGTGGCTGTTTAAGTAGTAATAAAAATTATAAAAATAATTTCCAAAAGAAACATTTAATTCCACTTCCGTGTGAGGTCCAGGGATATGCAATTACGTCGACTTTTTTCTCAAAAACTAAGCCAGATACGAAAAAACATTAAGAGACCAAAAAGTTGTATTTCTATTTGCTTAATCCAAAGAAATGATTTGCAATTGCACAAAAGTCAGTGGCGTACATTTTTAAGTCAAAAATATTCGTTCAAATCCCGCTCGAGACGCCACTGGACTTAATAAATTGAATCAAGCTCGGGCTAAATTAGCTCCTTAATGCTATAAATACCATTGCCAAATTACAACAAAATTAGATAAAGGATATTTAAGATATTTACGAAAAACCTTTTTTATTTTTATTTTAACTCCCTGTATCTTGAGAACGAAGGATTTGCGGACCCATGTTTATATGAACATTTCGTCTTAAAATTACCTAAAGAATCGTCTGTTAAATTTATGGTACATACTTAATTAACACCCTGTATATGGTCAAGGGAGTATATGGAGAAGTATTAGGAATTAAAATCTATAAATTTGTATGTATAGGTATGTATTACGAGATAAGTGTGATAAGTGGATGAGGTAGGTTTTTTTTGGCTTTATTATTTTTACCAACGCCATTTGACTGATAAACGAGTAAAAAATATATTTTTTTAAAAACCAAATATTTTATTCCGTTTTTTTATGTTTGTGGTTTGTTTTAGCGTTGTGCAGTTTAATAATGGCCAACAAACGTACTTTAACGGAATGGGGCTTTAATCAAAGTGCTATAAAAGCTTTTAAAACTAAGCATTAAAAAGGATTTGCAACTTCCTCATTAATAATGGTAATTATTTATTCTTTTATTTTTGCGATTAAAATTGGGTTACTGGGCGAACCATTTCCTCTTCCGTGGCTGGGCGGGGTAAAACCATGGTAAAGTGAATGTCTAGAAATTAAAGTGGGTTCATTACATTTTGCTTGACAAAATTTGAGCAGTTTCTGAAATTTTTTTATAAAATAGGCATTCTAAATAGCACATAAAAAAGCGAAATATTCACGTTTTGCAAAAATATAACTGTTAAATAATTGCCATTTATGACTGAACATTTAAAATTTTAAAAACTTGTGTCCGCAAAACCTATTGAACCTGCTTTAATTTCTGGACATTCACTTTACATCGTCTTTTACCATGGACTTATCCCGCCCAGCCACGGAACAGGAAAAGGTTCGCCCAGCACACAATTCACTTCGCGGTCCCGAAAGTTTGTTGATTCATAAATAAATAAAAAAAAACGATATTTTTTTGCTCCCTTGAAGGGTTTATGTCAGTAACTGCCTCTAGAACAAGTGAGTATTTTTTTTAATCGAAAAAATAAAAGAATAAATAATTACCAATATTAATTAAGAAGTTGCAAATCTTTTTAATGCTTACCTTTAAAAGCTTCTATAACACTTTGTTTAAAGCCCCATTCCTGTAAAGTACGTTTGTAGGCCGTTATAAAACTGCATAACGCTAAACCAAACCAAAAACATTGAAAAACGAAATAAAATATTTGGTTTTTAAATAAATTAAGATTTTCACACGCGCCATTTTGGAATCAGTCAAATGGCGTCCGTAAAAATAATACGCCAAGAAAAACCTACCCTACCCAAACCACACGAAGCACAAAACTGAAATACCAACAACGCCGTGAGCCTCTTTTGGAAGACTTTCCGTTGACGAGCGCTACCGAAGTATATCGATTTTTAACGATTCATATCTAGCTAAATAACTTTAGTTATGGTTACTAATGCGCCTACTTGTAATACCTGAATATCTAATAGCATTAGGAAGGTCTTTTTCTGCCTTTATTAATGGAAACTTTATTTGATGCATTTAATAAACACAAATAATAAACTTAATTGCCACAATTAAACCGCAACATAATAGTAAATCTGGTAAGATTTTATTAACACGTAAATGGATTGTAACTAAACCAACTAGTTAGTGTTATGCAGAACTTTATTAACAGTAATACCTTGATTTCAGAAAGACAACTTTAATAGTTCTCGAAAGATCAATCTAGTATCATAATTAAAAAAATAGCTATGTTACCTAAAAAATAAAAGAATGGTTATTAAAGAAGCAAACTGAAAGGTAGTTTAGTTAACTGTTTTCTTTCAGTGTAGTCGATGTTTTCTGACATAATTAATATTTCATAGAAAAGCATAGGTAGTAAATTGGAAGACTGCAAATAAATAATGAAATAAACATTAAAAAATAATAAAAGGTACAGAAAGTTTGTTGTGCGGCTAAATTTTGTGATAGATCGAAGAGATCAAGTTCAGCTTGAGGTCCTACTCACGTGATACTTTAACCGGTTCGGTGACAATGCGCTATTTCTTGTTTTGCTCTTGTTTTTACAAAAAGCAACCTGGCACCGAGTTGGTTCTAATTTTAATTGAACTGGTGCAGTGCGAAATTAGAATTGCTCTCTCCAAGTGCTTGTTTCATTAATTAACTCTAATATATTAAAATGTAGGTGATTAATTGTGTTTTATTATGCACTGATAAAATATTATGCATATTTTTTAATATTTTTAAGAAAATTGCATCGGGTAAGACAACCCAGAAAAAAGTGCTCAGGCCAAGGTGGCACCAAACTATATATGTATTTGCGATTTAGCTTTGTGGATATTCAAATATCATTAGTAATAACAAAAATAGAATTTATTTATAATATTTCAATAAAAAAATGTTAAAAATGTGTTTTTTTATGTGGAGTTCTACCTTTTAGTTTTATGCCCATAATTATTTTATTTAGAAAAATCTGAAAGTCTAGGACTTTTAATAAATAAGGGATAACAAATTATATGGTGTAATTTATTTTAAAATCTTTTTTTATAGTAAAAAATATTTACTAAAACTTGGGAAATTACTGCTAAGGACAAACAATGACTAATAATAATAAAGAAGAAACACATAATAACTTAGGAAAATAATTAATTATGTTAAAAAAACCAAGGACCAAATTCTGAACACTACTGAAAAAAAAATCGTAAACCATTTTTGGTTACTTAATGGTTAGCTAAACTTTTTGTTTTTTTTTTGTAAAAACTAAACAAATAAACAAGTTACGATGGCTTTTGGTATGTGTTTTTAGTATGCCGTTTATAAGTTGTGATAGTATGTACCTAAGTTTTAACGCAATTTGAATTATAATTGTGGCCTATACTTATTAAACCAAATTATTTCGGATAAAAAAATAGGTATTAAGTACATGGTAGTCCATTTTTAGTCATTATTGATCCTTAAATTTAAGTTTTTCTTGTATTTGAAATAATTAATTATCTCCCCAATTAAAAATATTTTACTATTTTTTTCCATTTTACTAGTCATTGTTTGTCCTAAGCAACTATTTTTTAAGTTTGTGCGAATAGGTTAAGAATCACTCGTAGTAAGAACAGTATTATTTACGATATAAATGACACTTAAGATTTATTATCAAAATATATATATTTAAGTAGAATCAAGGACCACCAGATGATTGGAAAGCATCTTTTAAGAATGTATGTTAAAATCCGTTAAAAATTACCTACTATGTCCACCTTTCAAAGGTCTCAAACTACAATAGCGCCTTCATGTTGTAATCTGATACTCTGTATAAAAAAACCAAATATATTAACATTTTTATGAACACGCTGTCAAATGCAATCACAATTAAAATTTCTACAATAACCCATAAAATTCTACTTTAGAAAGGATTAGGTATATTAAAACTTGAAGGTAAATTCCACTACCCGTGTACAACTATTATATTTGTATCATTATTAGTTTTCACTAAACACATGACAACTTTTATTTTTCTTTTCCAGGAGGAATAGTGTAAGTACCTAGCTTTTTTAAAACTAACTAATTAATATATTTATTGGTATAACTGCACAGGTTGTATTATTTTCGATGGTTTTATAAGGTATTCCAAAATCCATAAGGAATATTAAAAATCTAACATAGGACTATCGACCTTTTTTTTCTTTTAACTATTTTCGTTTGTTCTCGGTTGTGATCAGACGTTGGAAGGAGTTCATACGTCTCTTACGTAGTAACGTGCTTGGAGGATATAGAAAACCTTCTGGTGCCCTGAGAAAGATAGGAAACTTACTGCTTAATTAAAAAGGCATCGTTTTTTTTTATTTTAGAACTAGGCACTGTGAGTGAATATTCCTATAACCTGATGTTTTTCTATTTGGCGTACTGCACGAGGTGTTTTCTAATGGCGGAAAATCGAGGCGGGCGCCGCAGGGGCGTCTGTACTAAAAGAAACCGGTTAGGCGCGATACCGGTAGCAGTTCTTGAAAAGATGGCCAAAATGTTTGCATTTCATAGCTTCAAGTATTAATTATCGAATCTTAATAAATAGTGAAAAATTCGGGAATTTCTAGGAGCTACAGAGCCCGATTATGCAGATTTTTTCCCAAATGAGCTGGTTAATTGGACCAAAAAGGACCAGAGCCAAGAATAAATAACCAACCAACTCTTTTTTTTTTTTTTTTTGAAAAAACAACCATTTTAAAAACAGTTCCTGGCTATTGTGATTTTTTTTTTGAGCAATAGGGTGATTTTCAGATTTTGCCCATTTTTAGAACTTTCTTCTCATACGTTTAATACTTAATGGAGAGTGAGACATATAGTGTTTTAGGTAATGGTATGCTAAAAATATGGGTAAAATGGGTAAAGACTAACTTTTGCGCTTTTTTTTCTGTGTGGAATATAAAATCGCAAAAATATTACTTTGAAAAATAAAAGAACCAAAAGATATATTTTTTACACTATCTAATGAAACAGTATGAATAATTAATCCAAAGTCTAAGATTTTTTTATTGCCATTGGTTGAGGTTTCTAGGAAAATCTGGGGTTAACTTAAAAATAATAATTTCCCAAAAAAATAATAAAAATATGTATTTTTTACAGTTTAGTAAAAACAATATTTTTAGAATAAAAGGGGTAATAAGAATCGACCTTTTTATATTATTTTTACTTTCTTATATTTTCTAAACCAAACAAGGTATTTTAAGTAAATGTCGCTACAAAAAAATGTTTTTTTTAAATATTTCAGATAAAACAATTTATTCTATACAATAAATTCCTTAACACCCTTTTACGCTTTACCTAGGCCAACCTGATTTTCCTAAAAGGTCTCTCTCTAGTAGTCTATACAAAATGCTACCTACTTCAATTTCTTTGTACCAAAATAAAACGCAATTTACCTTAGGTACATAGTTGATCGTTTGTAAAATACAAGGTGTCACAATAATAAAGAAAATAAAATGAAGATAAACAGTAATTTCTCTGCCTATGACGATAATTTACATACGTACAATTACGCTAATTTGTTGTATTAGTTTAGCTCCAAATAATATTATGTTTGGTTTATAAAGAAAATGCCAAAGGCGAGCATACTTAACAGTTGTTACCGCTTTACATATCTTGTATTTTTTTATATAAGATTTAAGCACCTCCATTATTTTATAATTTGGGTGTAAACCATAGGATAGAAAATAAAAGTATTAAATAACCAATATGCTATAAATCTAAATTACAACCCACTAACTAAACTAGAATTTATTTGTTTGATGTTATTGGGTGTAAAATATATTATAATCACCTGGAGTGAAATTTATTTTTTATGACCTTTCAATTTCAATTACCTAAGCATAAACCTATGCTGTTTTTGATTTATGATTGTCAGTTTTTAATTTATGAAGATGAGACATTTTTATGACTTTTTTATAAGGTCTTAAAGACTTTTTAGTCTTCAGTAAAACAATAAAAAGTCGTTATTTAAATAATCATTAATATAAAACTGAGCCTAGGGCTACATATAGGTACTGAGATTTATTGCTATGTTAGGTAAGTAGGAATTGAATCACTGCTGCAGTTAAACCGTCTTTAACATAGTATTATACTTATTACTCTTAAGCATTATTAAAAATTATAAAACCAAAAACCCTTGCAAATGGGTGTTTGATCATTATACAGGGTGTCCGACTATATTTTGACCCATTTTCATCGCGAATAACTTTAGAACAAATAAAGTTGGCAAGATGCGGTTTTTACAAAAGGCCTTAGATTTTTTAAAGTTTTTATTATATCTTCGTAAAAAAATATACATGGTGTTCCATTTAATTTAACAAAGTTGCCCTATATTGGAAAATCGGCCATTTTGTTTTTGTGGTAACAAAATGTCACAACCAAATAGCGAGGATATAAGAAAAAACATTTAAAATATCCAAGGCCTGCCAAAAACCACATCTTGGTAACTTTATTTATTCTAAAGTTAATCGGGATCAAAATGGGTCAAAATATAGCCGGCTTCATCGAATTAGCGCTATCACGTCAAAAAATAAATATTTGTTGTCTTGTCTTAAATGATTTAAATACATTTAAATTACTCTAATTAATCTTATAATAACCTAAGGTATGTATCCACCAGAGCAACAATTAGTTAGAAACTTTTTGTTTATGTTGCATGTTTCTAAAAAAGTTCCATAATGTTGGTCATTGTTGTAACGACAAAGTAAAAATGTTTCTGTGTGTTTCTTGTTTTTATTTTAAGTCGGTAAGATTAAAGGAAAAGTCAAAACTAGCTGCGGTGAAGACATTAAATTTTTAAGTTTTTCGAAGTGCACTTTAGTGAATACGTACCTTAAGAGTAATTTATACTTCTTTTTGGTTAATTTAAAATTGAAATTAAAATTTCGAAAGTTCCCTTAAAGTAATGTTCCACATCATATTCGTCTTACAGAAAACACCTTTACTTTACAGATTTTTAAATTTATTGTTAGCTTTGTTTGGCATAGCAAAAAAGTATAGCTAGTTATAACTTTTTCTATCAAAAAACCGTTTGGCATCATCAGTGTGATTCAGGATTAGTTGTTTGGAATTAAGTCCTTGTTATAACTAGTTGTTACTCAACTACACCATTTTCGAGGTCGTGAAGTTGAGTAAATTTTATTAAAATGATAATTCTTGTCGAAGATGTCTTTAGACCACTCATACAAACACCTACATATAAAGAACAAGAAACCCCAATATGTAGAAATTTAATGTATTTGTTTATAAATAAAAGCATAAAGGCCTTTTTGAATTTTTGACATTTGTGACATAACCCAGTTAAACGCTTTTGGCATCAAAACTCTTTTTAACTTTTTTACCTTATTACCCACTTTTTAGTCTACAATACACTACACTACATTTTATCCCTTGATAAACAAAACTATTATGTTTTCTTGCTGTTTTTAGAATAACTAAAAAAGTATTTTGAAACTATTGTAGACATCTTTCTTATATCTCTAATTCTAATTAAGTTTGATTTTTAAATTGTGTAACAGAAAGACAAAAAAACTAGTAAAAATTTATAGAGCCGTTAAGACGCTTTCTATGAGCCGAAATCGTGTGGAACATTATTCTAAAAGAATTCTTAGAAAGTTTTATTAAATTTAAAAAAACACAAATTAACGTTTGTTACTTTAAGTATCTTTAATGTAATTAAATAAAAGTATAAGACAAACTCGAAGTCTTGGTCGCAGTCAAATATCATATATATGTATTACAAACGTGACACGTGTTTTGCTCTTTCAAACATTATCAGACCTTTAAAACAATAAAACGTTATCTAAACATATAACTTAAAACTAACTGTATACAGGGTGGCCCACCATATTCGACACGGTCTGTAGCTGGATAACCATGGGGTTTTTAAAAAAGTAAATACTGAAACATATACAGGTCGGATAAGGCCACAATATAAAATTATTTTACTCTATACAGGATGTCTCAAAAAAGTGTGACGTATCAAAGTTTTATTTTTTAAAATGGAACACCCTATATTTTATGACGGTTTTAGATTCTACATAAAAAATAATTTAAGTTTGTTAATAGTACCTAGTGTCTAATTTTATTTGTTTTTGTGATACTGGATTTTCGTTCAAAATGCAGGGGTGCAATTAAATTAATTTTATTTTAACAATATAAACTCCTTAAACTTTAAAATTTGTTACAAGATTAGGAAAAGTCTGCCTTATCATACGTAGGTCATATCGAGATCATAGATTTTACAGGGTAATCAAAAAATAATTTCAATTTTTTAGAAAGCCAAATAGCAATATCTCTTTTATTTTAAATGGAACACCCTGTATTTTTTTACACCACATGATGACAAACCAAATGCTCTTTCAAATGGTGTATAGGTTGCCTATACATATCTTTTATACTTTTAAGTAAATTCCGTTTTAACATATTTTTATTCCAAATGTCTATTTTTAAATGTAAGTAGGCTGTGATATAGCTATGCCTATTTACTAATGCCGTTATTGCAAAATGTAAATTTGTTGGAAAAAAATATTAGTTGCTTATAATGCTACTTCCAACCACCAAAACACTTATTTCAGCTAAATGTGGTAATGATAAAATTTGTGTTTTTAAACAATCGTAATAACGCCTCTGGTCAGTTATGACGACATTCTGTGACCTATAACTCGTTTCTTCCATTATCCATAATCATTGTGTCAAATTTTTAAAGCAACTATTAAGGTAATCAGATGGTTTCTCCTGGAATATTTTTCAGGATTAACTGTAGACTAAAGTAAACCATTTTTTTCACACCCTACCAGTATTATATCATCTTGTTGTTGTAGAAGAAGGGTTTTTATTTAAAATCATGGAAATTTCTTTTAAACTGACTAAAACACTAGTAATCAATAAATGTCGTTGTTATTTTCTTACGAAAAATATTAATGGCTGCTATGTCACAGCCAACTTTAATTTAAATAAACATTTGGACTAAAAATTTGTTAAAACAGATTTTACCAAAAAGTACTAAAGATAGGTATAGGCAACCTATACACCAGTTGAAAAGAGTATTTTATTTGTCATCATGTGACGTAAAAAAATACGGGATGTTCCATTTAAAATAAGAGAGATATGGCTATTTGATTTTCTGAAAAATTGAAATTATTTTTTGATCACCCTGTACAATATTTGATTTTGATTTGACCTACGTATGATATGGCAGACTTTTTTATCATCTTGTTACACATTATAAAGTTTAAAGTGTTAAAAGTGTTAAAGTAAAATCAATTTAATTTTACCTCTGCAGTTTTCAAAAAAATCAAATATCACAAAAACGAATAAAACTAGACACTTAGTACTATAAACAAACTTGAGTTATTTTTAAAGTAGAATCTAAAACCGTCATAAAATATAGGGTGTTCCATTTAAAAAATATAACTTTGATACGTGACATTTTTTTGAGACACCCTGTATAGACTAAAATAATTTTATACTGTGGTCTTATCGGACCTGTATATGTTCCAGTATTAACTTTTTTTAAAAAACTATGGTTATCCAGCTACAGACCGTGTCAAATATGGTGGGCCACCCTGTATATTAAAATAACAACAATGAATCTATCTGAATACAATTATGTAAAGTTCTGTGTTTTATATTATATGTTTAGATAACGTTTTATTTTTTTAATGGTCTGATGATGCTCGAAAGAACGAAACACGTGTCACGTTATTATGTTATTTTGATGAGACCAAGACTTTGAGTTTGTCTTATACTCTTATTTATTCTGTAAGAGGTCTCTTTAAGTAAAATAAACGACTTTTTCACACAGTTCAGGGTGTCCGGATTTCGTTGCACTTTTTAGTTATGAAGTGCAAAATACAATTTTAAAATTAAAAACATCAATTTAGGGACTAAAAATATAAATTAACTATTTGGTATTATATATTTTTAGGAAGCTCTTATCCTTTATAATTTATTAAATAAAAAATATACAGGGTGTTCCATTAGAAAAATCTTATGTTTGGTCCATATCTCAATTTTTTTAAAAGTCCAACTACTCCACTCGATTCTACGTAAAAATATTTGCTAATATTAGTTTTTACTTTTATTGTAAGTTACAAGACAACTGAAATACAAGGGGGCCCAAAAAGAAAAAAATGGCCCTTTTATATGTCAACAACTAAGAAAAAACTTTTAGTGTAATCTTTTATTATATTAAAAAGTAAAAACAGTTTGTGAAAACCGCAAATCTCTCTCTTCCTAATAATTACTCTACAATTTCGACGAAATCTCGACACCCTGTACAACACAAAATAACTAAAATATGTGTATAGGTTCAGGCATAGTTTAAATAAATTTATTAAGAAAAAATACTTTTTAATCCTTACACAAATATTTTTACTGTGTAATCTTTTAAACAATTAAGTTAGTAAATTAAAATACATTAATTAGGAGTTGACTTAAATAAAGCAGTTGGATAAGAAGCAAAGCTGATTGAAATTAAATTGATATCGAAAATAAAAACGAATTAAAAAGTTTTGCAAGCAAAAGATTTATTTATTTTAATATATAACCTAATAATGACCTTTTAACGAAAATCATACTAATTAATAAAATTGTTATATACAGGTCTGTACATTTGTATTTTTAAAAACTAAATCATTTTATTGATTTTAGAGTGTTGTAAATACAGGTGTTATCGACAAACAATAAATAATTAAATACTTTGCAGCACTTATGCAAAATGGACTGTCGCGATAAGCCAACGTTTTAATAATGTTTTTGGGGAACAGCAAATACAAATTATTATTGTCTTTGGTAACAGAGAAATTTTGGTCATTGGTAATTAAACTTCGACAGTAAAGTGGGTCTTGTTTTAGCTTTATCTTGTATCAAAGATAGCCATGAAATGTCGTGACACACACTTACTGTTAAATAATCATAATGTTATTTTTAGTCATAACATTTAATTACTATCTTTGATAAATACCTACTTTTAAAGCTAAATTTTGATTTTTGCTTTTATCTTCGGGACAATAGCACTTAGGTGTAGAAACATGATAATATATCATTTGAAATAGCTTTTGATGGTCTTTCAGATTCTTTAATAATATACAGTTTTCCATTAAAAAAAAGGTTTTTAAACATTTTTTTATCTATAGGTAAAATCACGAATTTTAGGCGACCCTGTGCAATTCAAAACAAATTACTCCATACAAAACCAATGTAGAGGACATTGAGATGCTACATCCATAATTTCAAGTTTCTACGAATGCAGATAGAGCAATGAAAGCCATTTAATTAGAGTGACGTTTTTAACAAAAAATGTAAAAAATATTGTTTACTTGAAAACCGTTGGAGAGAGGTATAGGATAATTTTAGTCAAAAATATTCAAAAAGTAGTGACGAATTTAAAAATACCAAAATACACAGGGTGTTTTATTTAAAATATTAAAGTTAATGCCACTTTTTGGTATAGGCGGCAACGCTATAAAAATATTTTAGAACGTTAGATCACAAGCCATTACCGATGTTGCCAAACTTTTTAAAAAATCCAATGTCCCGTTTTCCGTATACGTCTAAGGTACCATCGACTGTGAGACACCCTGTATGTGTAGTAACATAAATACATGATTTGATAATGATGAATGAAATGAATTTGGTAAAAAAATAGTTAAGACAAATATTGACTACTAATCAAGAAATAACTAATATTTTTACTTAGGAAAATAACCTATTATTAAGAAAAAGAACGTAAATAATAAGTAGTTAGTATTAATTTTTTCAGTGCCTGTCTGAAAGCGATAGTTTTAATAACTTCTTTCTTGAGACAAAACAAAAAAATACAGCATCGTCTTTTTGCACGACAGGTAAACTTCTTTGCTTACAAGTTTTGAGTATTTACATATTTTATAAGTAAATGTATAAGTATTTATTATTTTAAGTATTTGACCTCATTATATAGGACAAAACATACTTTTGTCGAATGTAGGCAAAAGTATGTTGCTTTAAAGAATATTATAATGTGTCCACGGGTTGGATTTAACTATATCTAATTTTTTTTACGTGCTTTAAGAAAACAAAATTTTCTTTAAAGCTTTAAGTAATTGTTTAGAAAGTCGCGAAAACTTTTATTCTAACCAGTTTTGGTATACAGGGTTTCTTTTAGGACGCTGACAACGAATTTAGAGTTTTAACATTCACATAAAAACTATAATCAATTAGAAAAAAATGTATTGGACATTCCTAGCTTTTAAGGCTCTTTAATTAAGTACTTTGAAAAATATGTATATTTTTCCAAAAAAACAAAATCTTCAACAAGATTATTTTTAGTAAAATAACTTTTTTTAATATGCATATGTAAATATTAGTATGTGTTTTTTTATTTATTAAAAACTTTCATGCAAAGAAGTGAGAGAAAAACGAAAAATGCTCGATATTATTTTTTTTTGTGTCAAGAAAGAAGGAAACCATACTATCGCATTCAGACAGACAGCGGAGATTTCGATGTTAGGTACGGGGATCTCGAAAACCACTGCAGTTACGGAGATGGTTAAAGGGAAAGGAATTTATTGTAGTTTTAAAAGCTTAGTTTAAATCTCTTTTTGTTTCTTTGGAAAATACGATGATCTGTGTGAAAAGTGTAACTCAGGAAAGAGGTGTTTTTAGAGAATATATTTTATATAAAGATGCTTGGTTGGCGTCCGAAAAATAGCATTTTTCAGGGTTACTTTAATGTGTAGTAGCTCTCTTTGCAAGTAATATAAAAGTATATGCACGTACTTAGAAACACAGGGTTTTTACAAAGCTCAGACGAAAAAAATATTAATAAAGTCCATCACGTAGATAATTTATCCTATAAGTTTTATTAAAAAAAAATCAGCAAATAACTGTACATAATATACAAAGTGTTACAGAATGTTCTTAGAACATTTAAGGACAGATTCTAAATAGGAAAATATAAAGAATAGTTTATACCAGATTAGCTAAATAACATAACACATAGGCAATGTAAAGAAAAGAGATACTCTTAATACCGGCATGTAAACATGGGTTACTATTACTGCTTTTTTGTTATTGCATTACTGGCCAATATACCAAAACCTATTGCTCATGCACACGCTGTATAAATGGTAACTTTTAAAGTTTGGAATATTAAAAACAAATCCGTTTTTTTATATTTTTCTGTTGACCTTGTAAGATTTGGTATTAACTATAATTAATAGGAACATGAGGGTTTTAAACCCAATAACATGTTATAAATTGTTACATTGGATAATCCTATTAAAATATCTGTGGAAACCTAACCCACTTGTAATTCTTAATTCTTATTTTCTTACCTTACTGATGTATAACCGGTTTCTGTTTTAGGTAAAATACTTAATTAACTAGTATTAAATTATTGAAGTAGTCCATAATTGCAGTGGAGTGTTATATCAAAATTTTTGAAAAAAACAACTTTTAGTCCTCTTCCTATGTTATGTATTGTGTTTCACACCACAAATTGTGTGTATGTCAACATGTTTCGACTGCTTAGGCAGTCATCATTAGCGCCAAAAACTGAAAAAATAGAAAACACTTTAATTATCTCCGAAGAGGAAAAAAGATAAAGTGGACAAAAGAAAAAAGGAGACTGTAAAGTTACTATTAAACCCACCAGGTGGAAGGGTTCGCGTGGGGGCCAAAGGATCCCGTTTACTATACTTATAAATGTAATCTAAAATAGAGCTTGCCTTAGAAGATTAAAACTTTTTTTTATAAAGAATAAAATGTAATTTTATTTAAAATGTTTTAACCGCTCTTCATTTTAATTTTCCTTGTGAATTTACTTATGTGTGTATGTACGTGATACCTAAATGTTTTTGTGTTTTTTTATAAGGTTAGCTTTATTTTGGATCACTTTCATAAGGTTTGTTTTTTTCAAGACGGGTTCTATTTGGCCCCCACGCGATTCCTTCCATCTCTTTTCATGGTGGTTAATAGTAATTTAGCAGTTTCCTTTTTTCTTTTGTCTTTTTTTCTCCCCTCTTGATTCAATTACAACACACAAGCAAGGTGCTTTCTATTTTTTCAGTTTTTGGCGCTGGTGATAAGTGCCTAAGCAATCGAAACATGTTCGCATACACATAATTTGTGGTGTGAAACACAATACATAGTATGTGGAGATGACTGAAAGTTGTTTTTTCAAATACTTTACTTATAGTATTGTTTATTTTAGCCCTTTAAAACACTAAAACGAAACACACAAAAAACAAACTAATAAATATATTTTTGGTTTTATTAAGTGAAGGATGTTACATTTTTTTTTGTTTTTTTAAGCTCATGTATATGTCAAAAGATAATAAACTCTTATGCATAAAATGGGTATAATTTTTTTATTTAAATTTTTGCAAGGTGTTTTTTTAAATCCAGAAACTATTTATCCCTATAATATATAATGTATTGACGCCACTGTTTTTTTAATAAATAATTAAGTGCTTGGTAAATAGTTTTCGACGTGAAATTCGGAATTAGCGCTCTTTTAATCATAACGATTTTCAGTTCGTCTTTTTGAATCTTCCAGGAAAAGCCACGGAGATGATTTTTAGGGCTAGGTCCCGGTGCACCAGGTAGGAGAGTAATTTTTGACTTAAAATTCGGGTGTCCCTGGATGTTCGCTGATGTCATATTTAAATTTAGTGACCCAATAAACTTCCGGGAGCCAAGTTTCTCTCCTTCCCCGCATGAATTTAGGGAGAGTCTCATGGAGATGGCTTTCGTCAGAGTTTCTAAGCACCAGGTAAAGAGGGTCAATTTGAATATCCTAATCGTGATCAACGACTTCAAAAACCTGCAAAAACCACTTTTGGACCAGTTGTGCTTCTTATTTTGCGTTTAAAAAAATGCTTTTTTGAAAGTATTTTTTGACTGCAACAATGCAATTTCCTGTTTGTTTGAGAAAAATTAGGTGGGAATTTTACAAATAATTTTTAAAAGCGAGATACAGAAAACTAAATTTTGATCCGTCCTGTCCTAAAATATTTTGAACTTTTTGCCTTTTTGGTGCTTTTTGTCTTGACTACAAATAAAACAATACGTGGCATACAGCAATATGCAATGTTATTTCTATTTCTTTATTGGACTTTATCTCAGTATTCTATTCTGTGCGTTTAACTGGATTTTTCCTTGTCGTTGGCATTATTTAATAATGTTATTATTCTGTTTGTCAGAATATAAATAAGTAAAGGAATTTCTGGTCACGTCTTCGGCCTATATGTATAAGCCAAATACAAATTGAAAATGTTTTACTTCTGTTGTTTATGGAACACATACATTTATATATTTTTGCTTTATTTAATATTTTGTATAAAAAAGTTGTCGTTTATACAGGGTGGTCCTTAAGTAATAAGCCAAAATTCAGCCGGAGAATTGTGACGTTAAAATATTGCGATTTAACTAAACTTACTTCAGTGTCAGAGTTGATATTAACTGAGATACAGGGTGTTAAAGTTCCAAAAATATTTTTAAATTATTTTAATAATATTTAATACATTTTAAATATTGTAATCAAACTCGTTATCTAGAGGTGTTTTGACATGAGCTATTCAAATCTGATGTCAATTTTTGGGTGCTAACTAGAGGACGCCACCTACGCTACTTTTAATTTCTCTAAAACGTTCCAACTTTTTGTGCTACTCTGTATGTACCCTTTAAGTAAGCTGGTAAATTATTTTATGATTTCTGTAAAAAAAGTGTACGTTAAAATAATGGGTCAGAGTCACCGTTTTCAAGATATTTGCATTTATGTGGTTTAGTGCAACCAAAAAGTATATTGATAACTACATTATTTCATTCGCTTTTAATGGGGCAGTTGTAGTTATGGCCAGTACACTGTTTTTAAAGGCATTTTTGGGTTGCACTAAATAACTTAATGGCGAATATCTAGAAAACGGTTGCTTAGAGTGATTTTTACAAGGTATACCTTTTTTTGTGTAAAGGGCAAAGAGTTCAATATTTTACTCGTATTGTACACACAGGGAAGCACAAAAAGTTGCGACGTTTTAGAGAAATTTAAGTAGTGTAGGTAGCGTGCTCTGGTTAGCACCTAAAAATTAACATCAGATATGAAAAGTTTATGTCAGAAAACCCCTAAATACCAAGTGTAATTTTTATACTCAAAACATTAAAATATTATTGGAAAAATTTAAATCTTTTTTAACTATAACACCCTGTATCTTACTTAATATTAACTTTGGTACTAAGGTAAGTTTGGTTAAATCGCAATATTTTAACGTCGCTATTCTTCAGTTGCATTTTGGCCCATTACTTAGGGACCACCCTGTATTGTTTTAAAAAACTATTATCTCTAAAATTTCTTATTTAATATTTAAAACTTGTCGAGATTCTTAACTTACCAAAGCTCAAACGCCTCCAATCTGTATATTGTAGTCGCTTTAAGAGTCCATGTTTCACATCTGTAAAGCAAAGCCGACCCTATATAACACCTTAGATTCCTTTTGCGAAGGTGCATAGAGATATTTCGGTTGCATAATATTGTTTTTCAGGTACAAAATCTGTAAATCAGTGGTTTAATTACCGAGTTGTACTAATTACTTGTGAATCATCAGGTTATTGGATGTTAAAAGCATTTATAATAAGCTCTATTACGACTTTTTTTCTAGCCTTTTGCAGCAACCCAAGGGTCGAAACAGATACCATAGGTAATTCGTTCAGAGTAAAGACGATCTGTTTTTAGGAGTGTTGCAAATAATTGCAGTTCTAAGTATTATAGCCCGAATCTACATTAAAATTCCTACAAAATAGCAAAAATTTGCAAATATACTTGTTTATACTTTTTTTAATGGCTTAGTGAATTTTCCAGAACAAAACAATAAATAGAAATCGCACCATTTTATTTCAATAAAAAAGAATTTAGACATTAAATACTTAGATCCTTAAGAGGTAAAAATTTACATGTTTTTGTCGCCGTCATTTTAAAAATCTCATAACATCAAAGTTTTTTTCAAGTAAAAATTCTTGCAATTTAGGCAAAATCGTAACTGACATAAGTGTTATTATACTATTTGCAATTTCTCTATACCTTAAAACGATAAATTTAAATGATGCGTGGACATACAAATCTATAATTTTAGAATATGATTATTTGGTCAATTTAGTATCGTTTTAACCAAAAATATTGCTCATGCTAGAAAACGAATATTAGAGTTTTGTCCACAGATCGCTGCACTGTGGTACGTTAGCGCCTAAATATGTTTAAAACCGCAAAAGCTGTAGAAAATTAGATTTGAGTGTTTTTGTGTGTGTCTACTTAAACAGTAACATCAGCGCAGTTGCCGCATTGTAATAAAAATGTGGTGATGTTATACCTTGTCACTGGTAAAGATTAAATTTTGAAAATTTTAAATAACACTAAAGTTGGGACGCTCATTTTACTGCAATCCAAATAATAAAAGCATTTTATTTAAAACAACCAAAATACCAAAATATTATGTGTAGTGCAAACCTAGAATCTGGCAATAATGCCCAAAGCAGTACTTAATCTTATTGAAATAAAATTATAAAACTGTGTGAAGCTATTAAATTTAGCATGCCCAATTTATTGCGATAAAAATAAATAAATAATTGTGTTTACTAAAATAACACAAGAACGCGCACAAAACTCGAAAATTTAAAAATCCAATATAAATGATAAATTTTCCATACTCAATAAGGCACTCCGCACATGGGTCGGTGAAACAGCGACGGGACGAAGATTCGACGAGCTTTTGACAGTATGTACGCATATATGTGTTTAATGGTCAATTTTTACTATATTCTCAGCCAATGAAACCATATGACGATCGGAGAATGCCGATGGTCCCCGAACCCGACCGCGACGGGGCAAAAACTACCCCTTTGGATTATCCCACCGAGTCAAAGAGTGCCATAATAGAGTTCCTAAAAGTCTGATTTCTACCGAACATTATTTTACTGACAAAAAATAAAATATTTTCTTACCTGACAGGTTAACTTGTTTTGATATTTCATTTCAAGGCTTTCTATGTAATCTTTCTGCAAATATTTTTTAAAAGTGTATTTAAAAAGTGCAGAACGTTTTTCAACCTCATTTACAAATCTAATATTAAACAAATTCATCTTTGGTACAAAATTTTTTTGACGTAACATCATTTTTTTGTGTAAAAACCAGACACAGTCACAATATGTATCACACACAGTAAGCAAAATACAAAACGGTTCTGTACTGATTTGTTTACTAAGGGACCCGAATTGCTGAGATCGGACACGGTTATATGCCTACGTGCTGCCGATGTCTGTAAAAATCGCGATCTCGTCGCTGTTTTACCTACCCATGTGCGGAGAGCCTAACTTGTAGATGAGACATTTTGGAAATGCAACTTAATCGGTTTAAAATATATTTGAATCGTTTATTTCAGAAACAAGTCAACTGGACAAAAATAGGGTTTTTTAATTATTATAATATGTTAACCTAAATTTTCGTGTAAAAACCAGTTATTCATCGTAACCCTGTATTTGTTTAATTTTAAGAGAAAAATTGAGTATAGTGTAGAAACCAAAGCTATGGTTCATATTGTGTTTCTGCAGAAAATATTATGATTGTTCTTGGGTTACCCTGTATGTTTATTTTACCAAACACGTCTTGTTATAAAAAATGCTAAAATGATCCTTAAAGTAAGTAAATTAGACATTTTTACTGACCACTATTTAATCCGTGAGATTACATAGTATAGAAAAGATATTAGCCACAATAGTAAGTGACTGTAAAATGATATCAATCCTTGTGTAATAATAAATTCATTTTTTTTTGTAATATTTTGCTTGAAGTTCCTCTGCAAATAAAAATTACATATATATGTTTTAAAGATAAAAAGTTTTTTGCTGTTTAAAAATTATTGAATAAAGTGTACTTAACTGGTTACTAAAATAAATAATTTATTTAAGAGTTGCACTACTTACTTTTTACCAACCTAGTATGGTAAGTGTTAGCTATGCCAATTTTAAGAATGTTATTATATTTTTGTTTTGGATATCAGAAATCATTATGAAATACTGTAAATACTCACATTGCAAAATTATTTTTTTGTATAACCGTCCTAAAAGAAAAGATTATACTTGGGTGCCAAGAAACGGGTCCATTTTAATTTTTCCAAATATTATTTTTTTTTAGCACTCTAAACGTTTTTATTTTAAAACATAAAAGTATATTAATAAAAGAAATTGCGTGCTGACAATAATTAGCCTAGATTTATTCTCATTTAGTAATTTTCTGTTTTTTAGGTAAGTCCAGTTATAAAAGAAGTTTCATACCTTTAATTATGGAAAATTTTTTCTTTTTAACCCAATTCTGGTAAGTACGTAGTTTTTACAAAAATATAAAATTATTTCCAATATTTAGAAAACGGTATAATACATATTTAAAACTCCTTTATTTATATAGAGCCAATTGTAACAAAAAAATTACCTAAGGACACACATAGATAAACCCGTTTAAATATTAACAAAATATACATGTTGATATATTTTAATTAATTTGCAGTTATCTTGAAATTACAACCAATATTTTGCGTTGTTTTAAACAAAAAATCTAACAAAAAAATAAAATAATAAAATATGTAGTTGGCCATGGATTGAACACATATTTATTTATTTTTCAATGGATATGTATATAAAAAGCCCAATTTCAAAAAAATACTAAAACATTTTTTAACCAAAACAATAACAACTACAAAAATAAATTCATTTTTAATGGAAACTAGAACTTACAATTATCTCAAGTACTTAATAGTTTTTGCGCTAATGTTTAATCACAAAATGTGCTCAAATACTTTCCATTTTATTTGATGCATTTTTGGACGCAGCTTGTAATTGATGACAATTTAGATTTAAATATTTGGTATACTTTTATTAAAATTAAAATAATATGCTTTACATTTTTAAAAACTAGATAAAAAGAATACCAAATATTTACGTCTATATTGCCATAGTTCGATTACAACCTAACTCCAAAAATGCATCGAACAGAATGGAAAGCATTTGAGCACTTTTGTGATTAAACACTCGCGCAAAAAAATTATTAAATACTTCAGATAATAATTGTTTACTTGCTATTATAATTGAATCTATTTCCTGTGGTTGTTATTGTCTTGGTTAAAACATGTTTTAGTATTCTTGTTTAATTGTGTATATTATGCGTACTATTAAAAAAAAAAGAATATGTATTCAGTCCATGTTCAACTGTTTAAAACAAAGCAAAATTCATTTCCCGAACAAAAAGAAACACCCTGTACAAATATCCTGTAAACCCGTTACAGTAGAAAATTAACATTACTATTAACATTTTTGGTTCATTTAAAATCTAAAATTAACACGTAATTGTTGAACACAATATCGCACGCATTTCTTAAGATGACTAAATGGTTCTTTTTTTTATTATTGCAACTCTTTTTATGACTAAAATGCAATTATGTTTTACCACTTAATTGGCACTTTATTGCA
Source organism: Listronotus bonariensis (assembly GCA_014170235.1). Taxonomy (NCBI): domain Eukaryota; kingdom Metazoa; phylum Arthropoda; class Insecta; order Coleoptera; family Curculionidae; genus Listronotus; species Listronotus bonariensis. The sequence goes on along the minus strand of JACEGR010006515.1, from coordinate 3,671 downwards.
AGTAAGGATTTTTTAACGGTTTTTGCTTTTGGTAGAGTAAATAATACGGTAATTAACATATTGACTGAGCACATTTTATATACCTTTTAACTGACTTTTAGCTTCCAAGAATTTTTTAATTTTACAGACTGTAAAAATTACCACTCTAGTACTAATAATCCACAGCTATCACTTTTTTATTTAGTACTTTTAAACATTTTTTTAATTATACATTTTTTTAAAATAAAAAAATGACACATATATTAGTTGGGTGGCTTATTTTGTAATATTTTTATAGTTATTTATGTGCTTAACTACAAATATTAAAAAAATTCTTTATTTTTTTGCAAAACAAAGATAAATGAAAAACAATTTAGGCATGAAGTGTTTTTTTTTACTCATGGGATTGCCCTACTTTAACAGCTCGTGCTATCAAACCTCCTATTCGTAAAAAATATCACTTTCAATATTTGTTAAACAAATAACCATTTTTTTTTGTTATGTGTTTTTGTATATCAATGGATGTGGTTGAAATAAATACAAAATTATTCAAATAATCAAAAATACCGACCTTGTAAAGTCTTATTTTTTCACCAAACAAGGCTTTTTAGATAGAGGAACTATTTTTCGTAAAGTTAAAAATTAAAAATAAGAACTTCTCCAAACTCGTTGTATATTACACTTCCTAACAATTATTCTTCATTTTATCTAAGATTGCCACATGTGATTATTTTTCCTTGCTATTGAGGTAAAAAAATATGTAAATAAATTTTTTGTCACATCTCAGTTCCCACATAAAATGGCTGGTCTTAAAAATGACTTATTAACAAGTTATTTTTTTAATTCATCCATTGTGCCAACCATTCAAATTTGTATAGTACCTTAAACAGCACACTTTGGAAACCCACAACTTATTTTGATTTCTTACATCGCGGTTGTAATAAGCTAAATAGTAGGCTTTAATTAAGTCAAAAAGAAGTTTGTTTCTGATTTTGATGAAGACTTGCCAAAAATATAGAAAAATAAATTGGAGCTTTCAACACACACTCTCGGCATTTTAAAGGTAAACTATTAGGCTGGATTTATGGATTAACGTTCTTGTTTCCGTTTGCCGTTTTCAGTTAGAAGATAAAACAAAACTTTTCTATTTGTTAATTTATATTTTTGTTTACCATTTTCATATACCATATCAGAAACCGAAACGTCAAACGGCGATCGGTGACGGAAACAACAATCTATAAATTCAGCTTTAAACTAACGCACACGCTGTGTTTTGTTGGAAATTCAATTATTTTTTAGATTATCTAAATTTTATCAATAAAACATACACAAAAAGTTAAAATGCCAGATATGCTTCTAGATGTAATATCGATATACAATTTCTACAAATATTTATTATGGTCCGATGTCCAGCGAGAGATTTTCGTGACCGATTTCTTCTCAGTCCATAACTCGTAAAATGCTTCAAGAGGGTTGTACATAATTCATGGTTGAATGTGAGCGTCAGCTGCGGCGACGATGGTAAAATTATACAGGATGCTCAAAAAAAAAAGACGTAAATTTTATTAGCGATACCTATACCAACAATAAAAGGTTTTTAACATATTAGGAATTTTTGAATAATTCTTGACATAAATAAAATTTTAAGACTTGACTCTTTATATTATGCAAGATTGCTAGAATATTAGCTGTATCATCACCTACAATTAAATTTCTTCCTCAAAAATTATATAGGGTGTCCAGTATTTAATATAATAATTAATATAAGTTTTCGGACACCCTGTATATTTTATATTAAAAAATTTAAATGTAGGTGATCGTTCATTTAATTTTCTAGCAATTTAAAGTAATATACGAGTATAAAAGCAAGCGTAAGTAAGGTAGGATATATTAAATTTTGTTTTTGTCATGATTTTTTCAATAATTCCAAATATCTGACCGTACAGTTTTTGTATGGGTGTCGCTAATAAAATAAACGTTATTTTTATTTTAACAATCCAAAAATAAACTAATATACAGGGTGTTCCATTTAAAAAACACAAATTTAATATAGCACCCAGTACAATTCTATCATTGGAGACGAAGCTGACGGACAACGATTCATGTACAACCCTCTAGCATTTTACGAGTTATGGACTGATAACTGACAAAATTTTTCACCTGGCTCACGGCCTAGAATTATTCACCATAATTACAAAAAAATATAAACCGGGTCACATAATTTTTTAGTTTTGAGTAGTGTTTATTCTGAATAATAACAAATATCGCCCATCGATTTCCGATTCAACAAATATTAATTTTGTCGCTATAATTAATTAAACAAATAATAACTACAACACCATAATAACCATTAATAAACAATCAGGAAGTCGATTGTTATTTATATTTTAATGTCACGACAATTTGGCTTCATTCCGTACATAAATCAAGATTTGCCAGCAACCTGTGTGTTCTATTGTCTCACAAGAATTCGTTGCAATTAACTCTTTAAATGGCAAGTATTCTTCGTGGCCCATAAAAAATAAAACCAACAGCCAAAGCAACATTTGTTTCGAACGTTGGCGATTTTTATTGGAATCCGGTTGTTTATTGAGTTTATCTTTAAGAACCTGTCTTATTAGGAGTTTGTATCGTTTGGTACAGACGACTTTTAGAAGAAAAAAACTTTGTAAGGGGGCGCTTTCTAATTGCGGTGAGAAAATTTTAAGGCATATTCCTAATAGAGAAAGATCCCAGAGTCCTCAGACCTACGTCATTTTAGCAAAGCTGACATTTTGAGGAGTATTAGTATAATGTGTTGTTAAAAGATATGCGTACCCACTACCTTGAAAGCGGGGCCGTTTGTCAGGTAGCGCAAAGTACAAGTGAATTAAAAACGTACTTATTTAAGCAAAGTTCGTTTTCAAATATGTTCTTGAAAATATTATTTAGAATTAAAATTCACTTTTGCCAGACACTTTCCATGGGCCATTACTTCTACCAGACGTAACATAATCATAAACGCTGCGAAAAAATAATACAAATATTCAAGAAGATTAAAAAAACGCATGGAATCTGATACATGATCTTGGCCGTATGGTCAAAATGTCAAAATTTGACAGCTGTCATTAATAAAACTTCTTTGCAAGTCAAGATAGAGCAAACCAATATGACACCTTTTTTGTAGATTGTGACGTAATTAGTCAAAAGAAAAGTTTTGAAATAAACAGGGTGGCTCAAAAAAAGTTGTCAAATTTGGTTTTTGAAATCTACAATTTGGATTAGCGGGATCGAATCGGTACGGTCTAAAAACCCCTTGACCAAATTTTTATGCAAATCGAAAAAAAACTCTTTTGCTGTCATAAACGAGCTCAGCCAATATTTTTTTTGAATTTTGAAAAAACTAATGTTGTAATTGGATTAAGAATGGAAAAAGGACTTTTTGCCCTTTCAAAAAAATCGATTACTCGCTTCGCAGACGCGTACATTTTCGCCATTCTCGTTTTTTCATAATCATTTGCGAATATCTTAACATTTAAAATAAATGTTTATAAAGAAAACCATATAACATTTTATGATTCTATTCTTGAAATAATGTTCCTCATCTTTTTAACCACTCAATTTTTAAGTCAGTAGCAGGCGGTAAATATAAGGGCATTATTTACTGTATATTCTTTTAGAACAATATAGTTTTCTTACTGACATTCATACGT